>PVJN01035041.1:0-22355 GCA_004026805.1 Lasiurus borealis
AAGTTTGAAGTGCTCAGGCTCTTAAGTATAACATGGGACATCCTGACTCCCCTGGGGCTGAGGAGGTGAAAACTGACAAGAAAAGAAACAACTGCTTTACCTCCAAACCATCTAGCCAGTTGCAGAGGAATGTTTCTTAATTATACAAACTATGAAATGACACTATAAAGAAAGAAATATATGTCATCCAGTCATCTGGATGACTGGTCAATATCAACACTAACACTCCCAAACTGAAATAAAACTCATCTTCACTGGTGTGGGGAGAAGGGATCAAGCTGCTATTTGATGGTTATTCTGATTATAGCAAACGAGAGGCCCGGTGCATAAAATTCGTGTAGAGATCAGGGCTGATCAGGACCTTCTGGCTGCTGACTGGGGCCTTCCTTCCCCAGCAGTCAACTGCTGGCTGGGGCCTTCCTTTGTTCCGTGCCATCCCCTAGTGGTCAGTGCACATCATAGTGAGTGATAGAACTGCTGAACTCCCGAGAGGATACTTTGCATATTAGCCTTTTAGATAGATAGATAGATAGATAGATAGATAGACAGACAGATAGACAGATGTACCCCTATTACTTAATATAATTTGAGATAACAATAAAATTAAAACTAGGCTACATATACTTTAGCTTTGCATTTAGATATTGCTATTAATGTAAAGATACATTGAATAAAATGTATTATATCAAATAAATATTAATAAACATTGAGACAACACCAATGAGATATTAACAATAATCTTAGTAAAGGAGAAGTTACAATTGTTGTCTACTTAGTACTGATCATATCACATCTGAAATGCTGCATTCAATTTTAAGATGAAGAGTAACAACCCCTATAATGACAGTGAAGTATAATTTCCTATGGAGTATAGAGAGAGTTAAAAAAGAAGAAAATAGGAAAATACAGGATCCTACTGAGAAAAATAGAGATCATATTATTAATGGCTTTGTATTCCATATGAAGCCTAGATTTTTATTCTGAAGGTACTCAATAACCATTAAAAAGTTGTAAGCTGGGATTAGAGAAAGATAAATACTATATTATCTCACTTATGTGTGGAATCTAATGAACAAAATAAACTGATGAATAAAATAGAACCAGAGTCATAGATACATGGTACAGACTGATAAATGTCAGAGGGGATATGGAGGGCATGGGGGTGAACAGGATGAAAGAAAGTGAAGAGAATAGCAAAAAAACATAAATATATATTCCATGGACATACCAGAAGGAGGGAAGGAAAGGATCTGGGTTGAGGGTGGGAGAGGAGGGAAATGAGGACATCTATACTAATAAAAGGGTAATATGCTAATTAGACTGGACATCTTCTGAAAGTTCTTCCAGACAAAGCCATGGTGGCAGGGGCCGAGGCAGTGGTGGTTAGGGGTGATCAGGCCAGCAGAGAGGAGCAGTTAGGAGGTGATCAGGCCAGCAGTAGAGAGCAGTTAGGGGACAATCAGGCCAGCAGGCAGAAGTGGTTAGGGACGAACAGGCTGGCAGGCAAAGGTGGTTAGGGGCAATCAGGTCAGTAGGCAGAGGCAGTTAGGGGTGATCAGGCTGGCAGGGGAGCAGTTAGGGGTGATCAGGCCAGCAGGGAAGCAGTTAGCGGCATCACGCTTATAGGAAGGGGTGGTTAGGGAGGCAGGCGAGCAGATAGGAGCAAGCAGTCCTGGATTGCAGGAGGGATGTCAGACTGCCGACACTCGGATATCCCCCAAGGGATCCTGGTTTGGAGAGGGTGCAGGCCGGGCTGAGGGTCACTACCCACATGCACAAATTTCGTGCACTAGGCCTCTAATCTATAATGCCAACAAAAATAAATAAAAAGTTTTAAGCTGGGAAATATTTACATTTGCACTTTATTTTTTTTAATCTTTATTGTTGAAAGTATTACATATGTCCCCTTTCCTTTTTCTTTCTGTATTAAAGTAAATGGGACACTGGAAAACAAGACTTTAAACAGAAAAGCTAGTATGAGGTTATTGTAAGAGTCTTAGCAAAAATTAGGCATTTTCCTATATTAAACTAATAACAGGAGGGATGGTAAGATGTAAAAATTGAGAGAGAACAATATATAAAGACTGATGCCTAAAAATAAACTACTGGCATCAAAAATGTAAGAGGAGACATTACTATAGCTCCTATTTAAAGGAAATTAAGGGGAAATTATGAACAATAGGCCAATAAATTCAACAACTTAGATGAAATAGTCAAATTGCTAAAAGCAAAAAATCCAAATAACTATCATCAATTAAAGAAACTACATTTGCAGATGAAAACCTTTTCACATAGAAAACTGTAAGTTCCAATGGCTTCACTGATAAAACACTAGTCTTTACAAAATTATTTCAAAGAAGAGGGTTTGCTTTTAATTGTTTTATGGGCCAGCATAGCCTTGATACCAAAATATGACAACATGACAAGAAAATAGACAAACTAGAGGTCTGGTGCACAAATTCATGCACTGGTGGGGTCCCTCAGCCTGGCCTCCAGTCTCTCGCAATCTGGGACCTCTTTGGAGATGTAGCAGGCAGCTGGGGAGAGCCCAATCCTGGGCCAGGTGCCATGCCACTGCCACTCATCCTGGTCCTGCTGCACCTGCCACTGCAGCTCGGGAAGCTCACTGAGTAGCACTCCTGCTGTGGGAGTGCAGTGACCCCCAGGGAGCAGGTCCTGCATTAAGCATCTGCCCCCCTGATGTTCAATGCACATCATAATTACTGGTTGACTGGTTGAGCAGTCACTTAGGCTTTTATACATATAGAAATGACACATGAGCATAAATTCATGAGAGAATGAAGGAGAAAAAAAATCATCTAATTATTTTAAAAGATGCTCAAAAAAATTAATTAAATGATTAGAAACAAAAAAGAGTTTCCTTAATCTGATAAAGGAATTACATAAAGAAATTTATAGCTAATGTTATATTTAGGATAAAAAATGTCTACTTTCACCATTTTATTCAACACTGTTTTCAAGGTCCAAACCATTGTAACAAAGAAATAAAAAGGCCAAAACCGGTTTGACTCAGTGCATAGAGCGTTGGCCTGCGGACTGAAAGGTCCCTGGTTCGATTCCGGTCAGGGGCATGTACGTTGCTTGCAGGCACATCCCCAGTAGGGGGAGTGCAGGAGGCGGCTGATCGATGTATCTCTCTCCTCGATGTTTCTAACACTCTATCCCTCTTCCTTCCTCTCTGTGAAAAAATCAATAAAATATTTTTTTTTAAAAAAAGATGAACTTACAAATATAGGAAAGGAAGAAATAAAAATGTCTACTCATATATATTATGATGGAGTACACAGGGAAAAAAATCTACAATCAAACAAATAAATTTAGCAAGATTCCAAATTAAAATAGAAAAATTGGCATTTTTACATATATCAACAAATAACTAGAAATAATTCTAATGAAAGATGTGCAAGACCTATACATTAAAAACTATAAAACATTACTGAAAGAAATTTAAAAAACACCTAAACAAATGGAGACATAGCATTTCACTGATAGACTGGAAGAGTCAACAGTGTTAAGAAGACAAGTTTCTATCAGGGTAATCACTTTGTAAGTTATATAAATGTCTAATTACTATGTTGTACAACTAAAACTAATATAATATTGTATGTCAACTTTAATTTTTAAAAATGTATTAACTTCAAAAAGAAAAGTCACTAGTCTCCCTTAAATTTATCTACATAATCAATGCAATCTCAATAAAAAACCTAGCAGTCTTTTCTTTATAATTGATTAGCTGATTCTAAAATTGATATAAAAATATAAAAGTCCTAGAATAACCAAGAAAATGTTGAAGAACAAAGTTGGAGGGATAAGTCATTTACGACTTATCATAATGCCAGTTTGTAAAGCAGTGGCAGTTGCATAAAGCTAAACAGATGATGAAATCAAATTCAGATTATAGATACAGACCTATTCATATACAGAGTAGGGCAAAAGTAGGTTTATAGATGTTTGTATGGGAAATAGTACAATAATTAATAAATAATAATGCAAGAATAATCTATGTGTTCCATGTCCCCACAACTGTAAACCTACTTTATTTCCACTCTGTATATCAATTTACTTTTGACTAGGAAAAGAAAAGTTATGTCAACAATGACACTGAAATAATTGGGTAAGTTGATAATGTCATTAAGCAATTACAAATATTCATATCTTTACTATCATCTAGCTTATTTTGTTCCCAAAGCTTTCACAACATAGCTTGTCAAATACCTTACTATAGTTATTGTCTGTATCTACAACTCTAATTACCTCTTCAAAATGAAGACTTTAGTCTAAGGTAACTTGTTCTTGGGAATGGCTCACTAAAGGGGGAAAGACTTAAGTTTCAGTTTGAAGAAAGGGTAGGTAGAACTCTGATAATGTATATTACAAGAATAGCCATTTAGGGCATTGGGAATCACTTTTCAAAGTCATTGAAGAAACAGAGTGCATTGCATGTTCAGAAGAAGAAGTAGATGGAGTGCTAAATAAAGCATAGAGTACATGAGAGCAATGTCATGAGAGGCAGTCTGAGAAGGTTGATCATAGTCAAATTGCTGGGGGTTTTTTAAATGCCAGAAAAATCTTTTTCATCTCCAAAGCACCTATAGTAGTCTTGGATACATGGGAATCAAATACTTGTTGATGGGTTTATTAAATATGATAGTTTCCCAAAAGACCAGAAATCTACCCTAAAGCCGCTTCTACATTCCTCTGTCTAGACCATGAATATAGTCGAGAAGAAAACACAGTCTCATGGTAATAGAATTAAATAAAACAGAACACTACTTATAAAGTTAACCCTACTTATGAAATTAACATACTCTCATGGAAAAGTAAATGACAACTTTGTGGGTGGGAAAGTTCTATTGAGAAGACAGTATGTAGTATAAAAACATGTGATAATGAGGGTGTCAGGTCTAACAAGATGCACCCTCAAAACTAACAAACAACAAAATGAAGCAATAGTTACAGAATAATCAACTCTTCAGATTTCCAATTTACATCTCATAACTCATTTCAGGCAAGAAGAACAACATTTGGCATAAGATGAGGCCAAATCCTTTCCAGACTTTTTCATAATACCATCCATGTGCTAAAATGAAAGTTTAATTTAAAATATATTCATGGTATAATAAACATACTTGAAGAAGTACATTACATACATAAGTATATCAGAATTAGAAACAAGAAAGGGAACAAATTACGATACGGGCAAGATTTTAAAAAGTAAAAGAAATACCATATTCAATCTTATGCCAATAAATTAAAAATTCCAGGGGAAAAAAATGATTTTCTAAAAAACTATAAATTATCAAGTTTTCTCACAAGAGACTGGAACCTGAATAGATCAATAACTATATAGTACAAAAATCCATTGCATTCCTATAAAAAAATTTTAAAAAATATTTTATTGATTTTTTTCAGAGAGGAAGAGAGAGGGAGAGAAAGTCAGAAACATCAATGAGAGAGAGACATTGATCAGCCACCTCCTCCACGCCCCCTACTGGAGTTGTTCCCGCAAGCAAGGTACATGCCCCCGACCGGAATCAAACCCGGGACCTTTCAGTCCACAGGCTGAGGCTCTATCCACTGAGCCAAACCAGTCTCGGCTCAGAAAAATTTTTAAAAATTCCTTTTGCAATTGCAATCCTATCTAATAAAAGAGTAATATGCAAATAAACCATCACTCTGCTACACCCATAAGCCACACCCACCAGCCAATCAGGAGTGAGTATGAAAATTAACCCCAACCAAGATGGCTGTGGCCACAGAGTAAGCAGGAAGGAGGCTTGGGTTTCACCAGCGATAGAGGAAGCCAAACATTCCACATATCCACTCAAGGCTACAAAGTTTCAATTATGGAAGATAAATAAATCCCAACAAAAATGGTGGCAGCCACGAAGCTGGAGAGAGTAGGAAGCTAGGGTTGCCCCCGGTGATGGAAGAAGCCAAGCTTCTGCAGCCCTGGCCTGTCTTGGCCTCCGCTTAAGGCTATAAAGTTTCAATTATAGAAGATAAATAAATTCTAACAGATAGGGCTGCTACCATGGGCTGCCACCACAGAGTGAACAGGAGGATTGGCTCCACTCCAGGATACAAAGTTTCCATTGTAGAAGATAAATAAATCCCAGATACCAGGGCCTCCACTTGGGTCACCAGGGTTAATAATTTATAGTTTTTTAGAAAATCATTTTCTTTTCCTGGATTTTTTAATTTATTGGCATAGGATTGAATATGGTATTTCTTTTATTTTTTAAAATCTTGCCCATATCGTAATTTGTTCTCTTTCTTGTTTCTAATTCTGATATACTTATGTATGTAATGTACTTCTTCAAGTATGTTTATTTATAATAACAACAAAAATCATCAGATTTGTATGGAACCACAAAGAAAAAGCCTGAATAGCAAACAAATAAGAAAAATACTAAACCTGAGTAACCAAAACAATTCTGAGGAAGAAAAACAGCCGGAGGTAACACAGTCCTGACTTCAAATTATACTACAAAGCAACAAAATCAAAACAGCATGGTATTGATTGAAAAACAGATATATAGTCCGTGGAACAGAAATGAGAGGCCAGAAATAAACCCATATTTATATAGACATATAATTTTTAACAAAAGAGTTAAAAATATATGAAGAAAAAGCTCTTTAATAAATGGTTTAGGGAAAATTGGAAAGCCACCTGCAAAAGAATGAAACTGTTATTTGTCACCATGCACAAAAATTAACACAAAATGGATCAAAGATCTAAATATAAGATCTGAAATAATGAAATACATAGGAAAAAATATAGATACCTCCCATAAGGGATTAATATCCAAAATATATAAAGAACTCATACAACTCAACAACAAAAGGAAATAATCCAATTAAAAAATGGGCAGAGGACCTGAACAGACATTTATCCCCCAAAGACATCCAAATGGCCTACAGATATATGAAAAAAGTTCTCAACTTCACTAGCTTTACAGAAATGCAAATCAAAACCACAATGAGATATCACCTCACACCTATTATAATTACTAGGTATACTGGTTAATAATGCAGATTTTTTTCAATAGATGGAGTTACATATATGTTGATATGTATGCTATTTTGTTGTATTGCAAAATAAGCTTCAGAGCTTCATATGTCAAATCTGCTGAAGTTATTAACATCATAGATATTTTTACACTTAATAATGTCAAATGTTGTGCCAAAAAAAGAGCATTTGAGGGAAGTTTTAATTCATTATTTTATTTTTAAGAAAAGTATTGCTGAGTACTTCCGGAAGCTTTTGGGAAACATGCTCTACCTCAAGATACTTGTGAACGCTGCTTTAAACACTTTAAAAGTGATGATTTCGACATGAAAGTCAAAGAATGTTCAGGTCAACCGAAAAAGTTTGAAGACCAACAATTGCAAGCATTATTGGATGAAGATGTGTGTCCAACTCAAAAACAATTTGCAGAAAGATTAAACACTGCTCAGCAAACAATTTCTGGTCATTTATAAACAATAGGAAAGATTTTAAAGAAGGAAAATGAGTGCTACATCAACTGAATGAAAGATAAATAGAAAACTGAAAAGTTATCAGTAAAATGTTGCTTTGCTGGCATGAAAGAAAGTCCTTTTTGCACTGAATTGTGACTGGTGATGAAAAGTGGATTTACTTTGAGAATCGCAAATGCACAAAATCATGGGTTGATCCAGGTCAACCATCAACATCAACTGCAAGGCCAAATCCTTTTGGAAAGAAGACAATGTTCTGCGTTTGGTGGGATCAGTAAGATGTGGTGTATTATGAGCTTCTAAAATCAAGTGAAACCGTTAATACTGATGGCTACCGACAAAAAATAATCAATTTGAACCACGCTTTGATAGTGAAACAACCAGAATGTGCCAAAAGACACGGAAAAGTAATTTTGCACTCAGGGGAGGGAAGGGTCCTTCAGCCTGGCCTGCACCCTCTCACAGTCCAGGAGCACTTGGGATGTCTGACTGCTGCAGAAGTGGGAGAGGCTCAGGGCTTCTGGCTGAGCAGTGCTCCCCTGTAGAAGCACACTGATCACCAGGGGGCAGCTCCTATGATGGTTAGTGCACATCATACCAACTGGTTGGTCCGCTGTTTGGTCAGTTTGCATATTAACCTTTTATTATATAGGATAGCTATTATCAACAAGTAATAACAAGTGTTGGAGAAGATGTGGACTAAAAGGAACTTTTATACATTGCTGGTGAGATGTAAATTAGTAAAGCACTATGGAAAACAGTCTGAGGTTCCTCAAAAAAATTAAGAATAGAGTTATCCTCTTCTGAAGATCTATTTCGAAAATTTTGAAACAACTTATTTTTAAAGATAAACTGCTACTAGAGGCCCGGTGCATGAAATTCATACAATGGATGGGTTGGAGGATCCCACAGCCCAGCCTACAGCCTTTCGCAGTCCAGGGCCCCTTGCTCCTTACCACCCACCTGCTCGCTATCCTTACTGCTAGGCTCGCTGCTCCTTAGCACTGCCACGGAGGCAGAAGAGGTTCCCGCCATTGCCACTGCGCTTGCCAGCTGTGAGCTCAGCTTCTGGCTGAGCAGTGATCCCTCTGTGGGAGCACACTGAATACCAGAGGGTAGAGTGCATCATAGCAATCGGTCATTCTGATCATTCCACTGTAATGGTCACTTAGGCTTTTATCATATAGATGTGCATATTATTCACAGTGATCAAGATACAGAAACAATGAAAGTGCCCTTGAGATGACTACATAAAGATGTGGTACATAGATATAATGAAATAGTACTCAGCCATATGAAAATATTAAATACTGCCACTGTATCCTGACCGAGTGACATGGTTGGAGCACCATCGTGTACACCAAAAGATTGTGGGTTCCATTCCCTGCCAAGCCACATTTCACATAAAGATCCATGTTTCTCTCTCATATTGATGTTTCTCTATCTCTATCTCTATCTCTATCTCTATCTCTATCTCTATCTCTATCTCTATCTCTCTTCCCCTTTTCCTCTCTCTCTAAAATCAATAACAATATATCCTGGAGTAAGCTTATTTTTAAATAAGAAAAATACTGCCATTGCAACAACATAAATACATCTTGAAAATAGCATGTTAGCAAAATAAGTCAGACAAAAAAATCAAGATTTCACTCATATGTGGGATATAAAACTGAAAGCAACAAATTAACAAAGATTAAAAAAAAAAAGCAAAAACTCAGAAGAAACAATAGTGTGGTGGTTACCAGACGGAACAGGGGTTAATGGAGAAAAGGGGAAAGGAGGTCAAATTTATGATGAAAGAAGACTTGACTTTGGGTGGTGAATATGCAATGCAATATACAGATGATGTATTACAGAATTCTATACTTGAAACTCATAAAATTTTATTAAACAATGTTGCCACAATAAATTTAATAAAAAATTTTAAAAGAAGGCAATTTCATAAATATAAAGAAGTCAGTTTGTCAAGAGGACATAACAATTCTAAATTTTTATGAAGCTAGTAATAGCTTGAAAATATACGAAACAGCCCTAACAGTTTGGCTCAATGGATAGAGCATCGGCCAGCAGAATAAAGGATGCCAGGTTTGATTCTGGTCAACAGCACGAGCCTGGGTTGCAGGCTCAATCCTCACTAAGGGGGTGTGCAGGAAGCAGCCAATCAATGATTCTCTCTTATCATTGATGTTTCTCCCTCTCCCTCACTCGTACTTCCTCTCTGAAATCAATTATATATATATAAAACTTTTTTAGGTTAATTACTTCTAATTATCATAGAGGTAATTAACCTAAAAAGAAAAGATCACAAAATGTGATAGAACTGTAAGGTGAAAAGACAAATCCACAATTTTAAGAGGAGATTTTAACACCCCTCTCTTAATAAGTAACCAAAGAAAGCAGGCATAAGTAAGCAGAAAAGAAGTAAGCAGATATAAGCAGAAAATAAGTAAGGATAAAGAACACCTGAACAACAAATTTGATCTTATAACATTTATAGAACACTCTACTCAACAACAGCAGAATATTCTTTTCAAGTGCACATAAAATGAGTAATATTAAAAAACATATTCTGGCTGAAACTGGTTTGGCTCAGAGGATAGAGTGTCAGCCTGTGGACTGAAGGGTCACAAGTTTGATTCCGGTCAAGGGCACATACCTTGGTTGCAGGCACATCCGCAGTAGGGGTGTGCAAGAGCAGCTGATCAATGTTTCTCTCTCATTAATGTTTCTAACTCTCTATCTCTCTGCCTTTCTCTCTGTAAAAAAATCAATAAAATGTATATTTTTAAAATTAAAAATAAAAACATATTCTGAACCACAATACAAGTCTCAATAAATGTAAAAGGATTCAAGCCTTGCAATGTTAACTTCTCTATTCACAATGGAATTCAATTCTAAATTGATTTTTAAAATCTGGAAAACACATAAATATGTGGAAATCAAATAACAAAGTAACAAAAATATCAAAATGAAAGTTAGGAAGCATTCTGAAATGAATTAAAATGAAAACATTAAATGTAAGAATTGCAGCTAACATAGAAATCAATTATAGCATAAAACCATTTCTTAGAAATGAAAAGCAGTATGCCGGGGAGGTGGGTGGGCAATGGGAAGATATGTATACATGTAATACATTAATAAAAAAAATTTAAAAAAGAAATGAAAAGCATCAAATCTATGATCGCAATGTAAAAAAAAACTAGATTAAGAAGTACTAATTAAACTCAAAGTTGGCAGGAGAAATAAAATAATAAATATCAGAGCTGAGATCAATGAAATAGAAAACAAAAGCAATAGAGGATCAATAATACCAAAAGCTAAATCTTTAAGATCAATAATATTGGTAAACCTTGAACTAGACTAACCAGGAAAAGAAGACCCAAATTACTCACAGCAAGAATTGAAGTAATAACTCTACAGATCCTACAAACATTACATTTTACCACATAGAAAAAAATGGAAAATTCCTTGAAAGAGACAAACTACTAAGTTTACAAAGTAAAAAATAGATAACCCAAATAGTCTTATACCTAAGAAATTTAATTTTAGTAAAAAGCTTCCTATTAAGAAAATTTCAGGCCCAGCTGGCTTCACTGTAAATTCTACAAAACATGTAAAGAAAAAAGAATACCAATTCAACACAGTCTCTTCCATAAAACTGAAGTAGGAATATTTCTCAATTCGTTCTTTGGTCTCTTACATAGGAATCAACTCTTGATGGACATCTGGATAGCTCGTTTTTTATTAATAGTAATAAAGATCTTATAAACATTTGTACTATATAAATCTTTATTTGGACATATGTTTTCATTTCTTTTAAATAAATACCTAGTAATAGAACGGCTGGGTCATACAATAAGTATAGTATTTTGGAATACAAATACAATGGAATATAATGTAACAAAAAGAAATTAACTGCAATTGACCCTTGAACAACATGGGTCTGAACCACATAGTTCCACTTAAAGACAGTATTTTGATGTACATAATAACATGGACGAATCTCAAAATAATTATCTAGAGATATAGAAGACAGATAAAAAGGAAGATATGATGCTACTTAGAAAATTCAAACTGATCTATGTTGAAAAAAGCATATTAGCGGTTGCCTAGAGGTGGAGAAAGAATAAGTGAGAAGGAAGCATTACCAAGGAAACTTTAAGACACGTTGGATACATTCACTGTCTTAATCATGGTGATTAAGTTCATAGATGTTTGTATAGCAAAACTTATCAAACTGTACAACTTAACTATGTGAAGTTTATAATGTCAATTATACATTAATAGAATTATTGTTGTTTTTTAATCCTTAGCAGCAGAACTCAAGAATCTTCATTTCCTTTGTTACAGAGATATACTGCTAGCCCTACAGACACAGATATCACGGTCTTTTCCTAAAAACTATAGTAGAAAATTCACCAAATATTTATTAACCACCCTCAAACATTCTATTAATTCTTTCAACCTAAGTTCTGAACAATGCTGAGCAAAGATGCATTAGATATGATATTTTAAGTGTCTTTTAAAATATTTAATTAAATGTTTACTGACAATAGGAAACAAGGGCCTGTCTCATTTTCTGGCCCCTCTTTTATAGACATGCACATACACATCTCTACAAAACTGATGTAACATTATCTATATTTTAAATATACTTGATCACCAGGCTGGTAGGAAACTTCAGCATTACTATGTGCATTAAGAACATGTGAGTTAAGCCAAAACTAGTTTGGCCTATGGACTGAAGGGTCCCAGGTTCGATTCCGGTCAAGGGCATGTATCTTGGTTGCGGGCACATCCCCAGTAGGCGGCATGCAGGAGGCGGCTGATCGATGTCTCTCTCTCATCGATGTTTCTAGCTCTCTATCCCTCTCTCTTCCTCTCTGTAAAAATTCAATAAAGTATATATATTTTTTAAAAAGAACATGTGAGGTGAGAGTTTTACCATTTATTCATATTCTAAGATATGCGGCATGTCTTTAACCATTATATAGTGTGTCATCCATGTACATCTACTAGTACCTGTGCCCAGTTCCCTAAAAATCATATTAATATTCCTAATGAAAATAAAAACATTTGGAATAGTTAAGATGAAAAGACTAGATAAAAATAAAACAGGATTTATTATAATTATTACCTCACATTTAACATCATCTCTATCGAAGTAAGCTGTTTTACTATCACACCTATCTCCCCGATAATAAGGCCTCCCCGGAATATAAGGCCCTCAAAGCTACCGTAAGGCATCTGACTCCTGATTTAAAGAGACCTCGCACTACCTGAACAGCTCTGGCTGTGCTGCGGCCAATCAGTGAGATGGTTTGTGATGATAACTACTACCGTACCATATACAGGTAATACATTTCCTTTTGTTTGTTTGTTTGTTTTTTGTTCAACAATAAATGTGTACTGTATTCTTTTTCATGGAAAAATAAGACATCCCCTGAAAATAAGACATAGCACATCTTTGGGAGCAAAATTTAATATAAGACACTGTCTTATTTTCGGGGAAATGGGATATTAACAGTTTCACTTAGTTTTAGAAGCTCATAATATACCACATCTTCCTGATCCCACCAAATGCAGAGCATTGTCTTCTTTCTGAAAAGATTTGGCCTTGCAGTTGATGTTGATGGTTGACCTGAATCAACCCATAATTTTGTATATTTGCGATTCTCAAAATAAATCCAATTTTCATTGCCAGTCACAATAAGATTCAAAAAGAACTTTCTTTCGTGCCACTGAAGCAACATTTTCCTGATGACATTTCGGTTTTCCATTTATCTTTCATTCAGTTGATGTGGCACCCATTTTCCTTCCTTTAAAATCTTTCCCATTGCTTGTAAATGATCAGAAACTGTTTGCTGAGCTATGTTTAATCTTTCTGCAAATTGTCTTTGAGTCTGACATGCATCTTTATCCAATAATACTTGCAATTGTTGGTCTTCAAATTTTTTCAGTTGACCTGGACATTCTTTGTCTTTGTCTGAGATTATCACTTTTAAAGTGTTTAAACCAGTGTTCACAAGTATCTTCAGATGGAGTATGTTCCCCATAAGCTTCCCGAAGTATACATTAACTTTCAGTAGCACTTTTCTTAAAATAAAGTAATGAATTAAAACTTCCCTCATGACAAGAATCCAAGATGGCGGCATAGGTAAACACCTACACTGCTGCCTCGCACTACAATTTCAAAACTACAACTAAAAGACAGAATGGACATCATCCAGAACCACAGGAAAGCTGGCTGAGTGGAAATTCTACAACTGGAAGGAAAGAGAGGGGCTCACAGAGACCCAGAGGAGCTGCAAAAAGCTGAGGTATGGAGACCCGCGTGTGGAGAGAGGGTGCCGGAGAACCTGGCTGGTTTACTCTGGCAGGAGGGAGATGGAGACTCCCAAAGGTATTGAACCCCTTATCCTACAACATTAAACCCCAGATCCAGCCGAAACTCATATGGGGGAGTTTGGACTGTGAAAAGGGAGAAGTGCACGGAAATTTAGGGGAGTTGCAAATGATCAGAAGTCTGGTGGCGCACAAGGACCGCTCCAGCGATTACCCAGTCACATGAGACTCGGGGGCTGTGGAGGGTGGGGCCGACTGGAAGGAAAGGCAGTCCCTTAAGCTCTGAGACCCCACCCATCCCAAGCTCAACAGAGAGGCTTCTGCAGTTATGCAACTCTTGTATCATAAGGCTGAATCCAACACAGACGTTCTCCTGGCATAGTGAAAATGCCGAGACAAGGGAAGGGATCACAAACTAAAGAAATGGAGGAAAACAAACGACTGGATATAGAGTTCAAAACCACGCTTATAAGGTTTTTCAAGAATATCCTAGAAAAAGTTGGATAAAGTTAGCAAGACCCAAGAGGAGATGAAAAAGAACCAACTAGAGATGGAAAAGATCCAACTAGAGATGGGAAAGGTCCAACTAGAGATGAAAAAGGACCAACTAGAAATTAAACATACACTGATTGAAATAAAAAAATATTATACAGAGTCCTAACAGCAGACTAGAGGAAGGCAAGAATCAAGTCAAAAATTTGAAACATAAAGAATCAGAAAACACTCAACTGGAAAAGCAAAAAGTAAAAAGAATCCAAAAATGTGAAGATAACGTAAAGAGCCCCTGGGACAGCTTCAAACGTACCAACATCAGAATTGTGGGGGTGGCAGAAGAAGAGAGAGAGCAAGATATTAAAAATCTATTTCAAGAAATAATGACTGAAAACTTCCCACATCTGGTAAAAGAAATAGATTTACAAGTCCAGGAAGTACATAGAACCCCATATAAAAGAAATCCAAAGAGGACTACACCAAGACACATCATCATTAAAATACCAAGAGCAAAAGACAAAGAGAGAATATTAAAAGCAGCAGGAGAAAAACAGTTCATTACCTACAAGGGAGCACCCATACGACTGTCAGCTGATACGATGTTTCTTGGTTGAATTAATTATTAAAATAATTACGATGCAGGCCAGATGGGAGTGGCAAAAAATATTCAATGTGATTAATAGCAAGAACCTACAAACAAGAATAATCTATGCAGCAAAGCTATCATTCAGAATTGAAGGGCAGATAAAGAGCTTCACAGAGAAGAAAAAGCTAAAGGAGTTCATCAACTCCAAACCAGTGTTATATAAAATGCTGAAGGGTACTCCTTTAGAAGAGGGAGAAGAAAAAGGTAAAAGCCAAAAAATTATGAACAACAAATACATATCTATCAACAAGTGAATCTAAAAATTAAGTGAATTAAAAATGTGATCAACAGAATAAACTAGTGAATTTAATAGAATCAGGAGCACAGAAAGGGGATGGACTGATAATTCTCAGGCAGAAAAGGGTGAGGGGTGTACAGGGAGAGACTGGACAAAAATCATACACCTATGGATGAGGTCAAAGGGAGGGAGGTAAGGGCAGAAGGAAGGGTGGGAGCTGAGTGGAGGGGAGCTATGGAGGGGGAAAAAGAGAAATTAATGTAATAATCTGAATAATAAAGATTTAATTTAAAAAAATAAATTAAAATGTTAAAAAAAACTTCCCTCAATGCTTTCTTTTTGGCATAAAATTTGACATTTTTAAACGTAAAAATATCTATGATGTCAATACCTTCTGCAAATTTGACATATGAAGTTTTGAAGCTTCTTTTGCAATACAACAAAATAGCATGCATATCAAATCACATATATCTCAACATATATGTAACTCCATTTATTGAAAAAAAATGCATTATTAACCAGTACACCTGGTATATAACAAGTTATATAAATCATGGATAAAAAAAGGAATCCATGAATCCATACTGATATAAACAAATAAAATAAAAGAAAGCTTTTCCTTACAGAATGTCAATTGATCAGTATAGAAGAAATGATAGAATTTGAAAATAATCAACAACCATTATTTATTTTAATAATTAATTCAACCAAGAAACATCAATATGTGTTAAAACTAATGGGTGGAAATTTGCTAAAGAAAATATTTTCATAATCTGAAAACATGTCCCCACAAAATATAGATTTCAAAGTCCAAAAGGATAACTTGACTGAGGAAAAACTTGGCAGACATCATTCTACTCAAGTATTCACAGTTAACATCATTACTGATAGGACAAATTAAAATTGTATTCCACTTGATAGGATACAAGAATACAAAATCACTTGTATAATTTCCTTTCCTGAATCGCTGTGAGGAAGCATCAGACAAACCAAAATTGGGGAATATTACCTAAATAAACAGCCTACAATTATTTGAAATGCTGTGGTCATAAAAGTCAAGGAAAGTCTGAGCAATTTTTTTAGACTGACAAGAGAATAAAGAGAAATGACCACTAAATGACCCTGGATAGAATCCTTTTGTTACAAAAGACATTCAGACAGCTGTAGAAACTTAAATGTGGTGTGTGAATTAGATGGCAGTAATGTGTCAATGTTAACTTTCTGATTTTGATGGTAGAGGAGAATGTTCTTATTTGTAGAAAATCTACACCAATTTATTAAGGAGTGATAAGGAATCATCTTTCTAATTTACTCTCAAATGTGGTAAAAAGGGAGAAAGCTCGTGTACTAGTTCTGCAATATTTCTGCAAGTCTGAAAATATTTCAAAGGAAAAAGACATAAAATTCTCAAGAAATAAAAGCAGGGAGTACTGGACAAAGGTAGCAGTATCATAAATCAAGACTCTCCCACAAGACAACCAGTCCAGTCTCTTACTCTCTGGAAATAAAGGTCAATGCAGTGATATTAGCGTAGTGTTTAAACCATGTATTCATGACAAAAATAAAGGGGGAGGCAGACCTTTCCCCAACTGACATATTTCACAATGAGGTCAACAGCTGTCTCATAGTAAAAACTATTAGGACTAGGTTTTAATTAACCTAACAAAGCACTCCCATCAATATTACAAATACACTATACAGAATAATTATACAATAAGGCTGACTTCAGAGAAGACCTCTCATACAAAATAACTTTCCAGGTAACTTTATCATATTATTGTTTTTCATTTTCAAAAATAATTTTTTAATAATTTTGGATAGGAATATATCCTCAAGCATTACTGTTCACTTCTCTGGTATCTCTCTGACTGTATGTATGATGAAAATAATAAAATTTCCTTAAAGACTGAGGAACATTAAAAATAACAGCAAGATTGTATCATATAGTCTGCCTCCTAATACTTTTTTTGTCTTTCCTCTTTCCAGAAGACTTTCATATAACATTCCTCAGGGTTTTTAATATTCCTACCAGTAGCATCACTAAGTTACAGCATTTAATCAACAATGTACTTGGAAAGTCAATCATCATAATCCATAAAATGGCAAACAAAATAATAGTAAAGAATTTCTGAATAAGGCCTATCGATTTTTCTAATGCATATAATGTAGAATGTCTTAGGCATGAGATATTTTTGCAGTTTAGTAAGCTTATATTAACATTTAATTATTGTTTGGCTGGTATAAATTGATACTGCCGAATAAATACAGCACTACTTTACAATTATACTACTTTGCTATGTGACCAATCACACTTGGACAGTATATAGCAATATTATATGTTATATAATGTGAAAGTCTTATTATATGTTATATAATATTGCTATATATTATAATAGATTATGTATATTAATGATACTTGGCTCTACAGTAGTATGAGTGTTTTTTTATGGCTCAATTTTTTAAAAAATTTTTATAATATATTTTATTGATTTTTTTACAGAGAGGAAGGGAGAGAGATAGAGAGCTAGAAACATAGATGAGAGAGAAACATCGATCAGTTGCCAGTAGGGCAAGGTACGTGCCCCCGACCAGAAATAAACCTGGGACCCTTCGGTCTGCAGGCCGACGCTCTATCCACTGAGCCAAACCGGTTTCGGCATATGGCTCAATTTTTTAAGTTATCCTGTAAAGCACAGGAAAGTCCACTATAATAACATAGCAATTGTTCATTTAAAAGCAAATAAACCTTGATAATGTAAGAATAAGATAACTAACAAAAACAGAGGTGGAAGGAGAGAAAGAATGTGGCAGGTACCATAAATCTACTAAATTCCTCTTTTTTTATTGTCCAAAGCCAAGAATCACTATCAAAAGTTTATTTATCAAATAACAGAAACAAAGTATATTATTTCAAAACTGGGCAGGGTTGGGAAGGGTAGAATAAGATCTTTTACTTTTTATTTTAGAGTTTGGTTTAAAAAAATAGTATGCAGGTTTCATTTAAATTTTTTTAAAGCATAGTAGAAAGGTTGAATAAAGAAAAAGAATGAAGTTATTTCCTCTATGAAGTTCCGTGACCATCCTGGGGCCTCCTTTCTTTGTGATCCCAGAGCAGGAATCATGGGACCTCATCTGAGCATTTATTACAAGATACTAACTAACCCATAGTTAGTCTAACTAACCCATAGATTAAAATCTCCTTGAAACCCAAGCCAGGAAGCTCAAGTTGGTTGGAGGCTCGTCCCTTACAACAAATGGTTGCAGGTTTGATTCACAGTCAGAGCACATATCTAGGTTGCAGGTATAATCCCTGGTTAGGGCAGAAACAGGAGGCAACTGGTCAATGCTTTTCTCTCACATCAAATTTCTGTAACCTCCCCACCCCACTTCCCTTCTCTCTAAAATCAATAAAAACATATCCATGGGTGAGGATTTAAAATAAAATCTCCTTGAAGGCTGGTGTCATATCCTACTTATTTGTATCCCCAGCATAATACAGTAACTAGAAGAGGAATAAACAGCTGTTGAACGGATGAGCAATATATGGTCACAGTGAGTAAAACTGACTAATATCAACTTTTCATTTGGAAAACAGCAACAAAAAAAGGAAAACAAACCACCCAAAAAATCATAAATGAACATCAGTGTATTATGGTTATGTCATGGTAACCATACCTCACAAAAACATTCATTTTAAAAAGAAATGTTTATGAATTCTCAGGAAAAAATAAAAAGAAATTCAAAAAGCAAACAAAGGGAGGGGGAGCCAATACCTTGCCTTTTCCATTTGCTTTGTATCAGAGGCCCTTTCCCCACCTCCTAGAGAAATCTAAACTCAGTGTCAAACATGGGCTGACTTGCAGATGCTGGTACATACTGTGCCTGTTCAGAATATTTTTCAGAGTAGTGAATTTATTTATATGTAAACAATGTTTCAAGACTATTCAAGTGGCTCCACCGAGTAATTCCACATGACAACTTTTTTCTACCATCAGAATCTACTTATATTCAAAAGAAAATCATAGTTTAAAAGCAAGCACTGAGAAATTACAGTTTCCAGGGCTACAGGGGACAGCTTAACGTTGACGTATCACAACTGGAATGACTAACACACTTTGAATAAGTATTTTTCTTTCTCTGAGCAATTATAAAACTTTCTGTTTCTATCTGTTCTATATAAAAACAGTTCTATAATAATAGTTTATTATATAAAGAACCACTAAGTTAGACATTTATTTTTTAGCCTTGAAAATGCAACATTAAGTTAGCTATTTCACCAGTTTTGCAGTTCAGCTCCAAAGTTTAAAGAAGTTTTAATATTTTATGGTCCTTTGATCAAAACAAGAGTATATATAAGATGCTCATTAAGCATATAAATCCTAGTGAAACAATGCATCCTGTTAAAAATAGCATAGGACAGTAGAAGAGGCCTCAAGCTTCCAGATGGTGCCAAGAAAGTGTTGTACAATCTCCGGGAAGTTACTAAACCTCCCTAAGCCTCAATTTCTTCGTTTGCTTATTGTACCACATTGATAGGATAAAATAGGATAATAAAATAGGTACAGCGCATAGCACAATATTTGCAAATAATGGCCACTCAAAAAATAGCACGGAAAATATAAGAAGGCATCTCTATCAAAAGAAATAATGCAAGAAAAAAAGAAATAATGTAAGATTATTAAAGCTAAGTGTTCAATATACAGAATGCTTCTTAAGTGCAAAAAGGGTACAGGAAATGAAGCAAGATCCAAGAAGGCTTCCTAGAGCAGGAGAATGTAAACTACATCTGGAAGAATTTATTTAACATGTCAGGCAAGCATTCTCTACCCTTCTACATGCCGATACCTAGTGTAATCTTCTGTTCATTGTACTGTCTGACAAACTCCCATTTATTCTTCATTAATTTACACCTACCATGTGCTAGGTAGGGAATAGGCTCAGCACCAGAGGCTATAAGAAAGCAAGATAAACCAGACTGTTCCCAAGGTTATAATCTATTGGGAGACACAAAGTAATTACGAGGCAATTACTTGTAAAGGTTGTTGTTCTTTTTTTAAAAATATTTTTTTATTGATTTTTCACAGAGAGGAAGGAGAGGGATAGAAAGTCAGAAACATCGATGAGAGACATCGATCAACCGCCTACTGCACGCCCCTCACTGGGGATGTGGCCGCAACCAAGGTACATACATGCTCTTGACTGGAACTGAACCTGGGACCTTTCAGTCCGCAGGCCGACGCTCTATCCACTGAGCCAAACCGGTCTCGGCAAGGTTGTTGTTCTTTTAAAATAAATCTTTATTGTTGAAAGTTTTATCAGAGAAGGTGGCAAGATGCTTCCTTCCTCTCCTCCACCAATGCCCACACCAGAATGAAGATATGACTGAGCATATTGAGGCCAACGGTTAGATTTATAAACTTCCTACTTCAATTCAGCTTTTTTCCAAAGAACTGCCCTAACTGCACTCTGGTTTTCATCCTGCCATTGGTTATTTTGTGCAGAGCTGCCCTTAGAATTGATAGGGGGGAATGCTAACTAACATAGTAGTATAAGGCCCTACTAACAGCAGGTTCTCAAAAAGATTTGTTGTTAGTGACATTTTATTTTATATGATTGACCAGCATTCTTTTCTTAGATTAGTGAATTACTAAACCCTGTTTCTAATTCATTTTAACATTCTCACCTGCAAAGTTCATCTATCACATAGCATGCTCCATGATCCATATGGACCATGTATAGTAAAATCCTCAATTGTAAGTTTTTATACACATTCTCACAATCATATAATCCTAACTGTGTGATCATCAAAAATGTTAGAAAACCCATAAGCCCAATCTAATAACATGAAAAACATACATCTCAATAGAGGGACATTCTACAAAATACCTGACCAGTAATCCTCAAAACTATCAAAGACATCCACAACAAGAAAAGTCTGAGAATCTAAAGCAAAGAGGAACCTCAGGAGGCATGATGACTAAATGTAATATGGTGTCCACATTAGGATTCTGGAAGAAGATATCTCAATAAAGTACAGACTTTAGTTAATAATAATATATCAATATGGGTTCACTAACTATAACAAATGTACCACTGTGAGATAATAGAAAGCATATATATTGGTGGTCTCTGCCCCTAATTCCTGGCACAGAGCTCCTGAAACCTTTGTACAGTAATTTCCTAAATGATAAAAGCACTAGGAGCATCTTTTGTTTTATTATCTGGTCTTTGACCCTAGTTCCTAACATAGAGTTCCTAAATCCCTTGGAATTTCCTGAGTGATAGCTAATGAGGTGACTCTTGGTGGGCTCCTGGATGACAGCTGGTCACCAGAAAGAGCAATCTAGGATCTGAAGCTTGAAATTTTCAGTCACAGTCCCCATTCTGCCTATATGATGCAGTCTTCATAAAAATCCCAATAATATGGGGTCTGGGGAGCTTCTGGGTTGATGAACATGATGTGGAGGTGCTGGGAGAGAGTCACACTAGGAGGGGACATGCAACCTTCACACCCCTTCCCACATTAACTTGCTTTACACATCCATCCCACCTGGATATTCATCTGTATCCTTCATCAAATTCTTGTACAATAAACTAGTAAACTGTTTTCCTGAGTTTGTTGAGTGAATAGCAAATTGATTAAACCCATGGAGGTGGTTATAGCAACCTCTGATTTACAGCTAGTTGGTCAGAGAGCAAGTGATAACCTGGACTTGAGATTGGTGTCTCAAATGGGAAACAATCTCATGGAACTGAGCCCTTAACCTGTGGGCTCGGACACCATCTCCAGGTAGAGTGTCAGAATTGAGTTAAATCGTGGGACATCTAGCAGGTATCACAGAATTTCTTGGTGTGGGGAAAGAATCCACACATCTGGTGTCAGAAGTACTGTGAGTATGGTTGTAGTGTGAGAGTAAAGAAGAAACAAAGGAAGAGGACTGAATACCTCCTATTCAACTATACTAGTGAAAGATATTAAGAGTGTGGGTATATGGGAACTCTCTGTACCATATTATAGTGTTTCTAAAAAATAAGAACAGATATTTTCAAAAATGAAAATAAAATAAGCTGATATGTCATAACAACAGACTCAGGATGTTTTTTTTTTTTTTTTACTTCATCAATTATTTT
>PVJN01035042.1:0-22350 GCA_004026805.1 Lasiurus borealis
TTGTTACGTGTTTTTGAATAAGAAAAATGTATTTATAAATGACAAATATTGTATAAAAACATAATAAAAGAGAATGTAAAGAAATAAACTGGTTTTATAAAGTGTATTTACCTACTCATTACACTCTTAATGCTACACTTTATCCCTAAACTGAATGTAACTTAACTAATCTTCACTGAACTTAATTGCTACTGGTCTTTGCATTTTTGGCCGCTTTAAAAAAAAAAACAAAAAAAAAAAAACATGTCCAACGAGGTTTGCTTCTTCCTCCCTTTCAGAATGTTTCTGAAATGGGTGAGGCAAGTTTCATTGAAGAGCTCCGATGCATGACCAATAGCAACTTTTTCGGGATGTTTCTTTTCCACCAAGTGTGACACCCTCTCCCACATTCCTAAGATCTCCTTTATCTCACTTGTAGAGATCTCCTCCACCTCTGGCTCCTCCTCGAAACCAATTTCTTGGAGAACCTCCGCATGTTGCTGAGACTGCAACTCTTGTAACTCCTCCGTGGTGAGTTCCAGAGAGTGCTGCTCCTCGACAAACTCATTCATGTCTCTCTCATCCACCTCCAGGCGCATGGATTTTCCCAGAGACACTATCTCCTCCTCCACTGGCACCTCGGGTTCGAATCCTTCGAAGGTCCTTTCGGCTACGGCCTCAGGTCACAGCTTCTTCCATGCAGAGGTCAAAGTCCTCATTGTAACACCCAGCCAGGCCTGATCAATAATTCTGAGGCATATCACGATGTTAAAGTGGTTCTTCCAGAACTCTCGAGGTTTGTGTTCTCCATCACCTCAAAGCAGTGCCAGAATAGGTGCTTGATGTACAGCTTTTTAAAATTAGAAATCACCTCCTGATCCATGGGCTGCAGGATAGGAGTGGTGTTGGGAGGTAGGTAGACAACCTTTATAAACTTGAACTCTTTGAGGAGTTCATCTTCGAGGTTCGGTGGGTGAGCAGGAGGAGCATTGTCGAGGACGAGGAGGGCTTGCATGGTTAGGTTGTTTTCCTGTAGATATTTCTTAACAGAAGGGCCAAAAACCAGGTTTACCCACTCCACAAAGAACTGCCTGGTGACCCACGCCTTCGAGTTTGCCCTCCACATAACTTGCAGTTTATCTTTTTAAAAACAAAAGAAGCTAGGATAGGGTTGAAGCCCAAAGGTCTATGACATCTCTTATATGCATCACTCAAGTTATATGACTGACATGCAAGTCACCTCACCTCTTTGGATCTTCATTTTCTTAGCTATATGATGAGAGGAAATTAACTAAATTAGTGTTTCCAGAAGTGAGTTGCCTCGACCATTTGGTCATTTGAGTTGTTCCACCAAGAAACCAGTCTAAAGCACTGGTTTTAACCAGGGGCAATTTGCCCCTAAGGGGACATTTAGCAATGTCTAGTGATATTTTTGATTGTTGACATTGGGAGGGGGACTGCCAATGCATCTATTAGGTAGAGGCCAGTAATGCTTCTAACATCTTACAATACATCGGCCAGTTGTATGACTTTGAACAAGTTGCTCTCACCTCCGGTTCCATTAGCTCAGTTCTAGACTGGTAGTAACAGCACTACCCATCACACAGGATGCTGTAAGTGTTAAAAAAGGTAATATGTGTGAAGTTTGTATGTCAGCATCTGACACTTAGAAAGTCCTAAATTAAATGTTAATTATTATTACTTAAACTTTTTGTTGTGTTGATTTTATAATTTCCTCAAGGTGTTGTGGTTATTTTAGGTGTGGCACTAGGGACTTAGCTTTGCTTCAAAATGTTTGAAATCTAATTGTGAAACTGGACACAATGAATCCAATGCCACCTGTCACTACTTGAGCCAAATTAAGTAGAAACAGGGTTGAATCATATATGAGTGTTTATTCCAATAATGCTGGCAATATGGGGAAAGCAGTTGGTCACCCTGGAAATTCTGCTCTGATGCCCACTCACGAGTTGGCTGATGCAGGAGGTAGAAGATAGCTACATGCAGCTTCGAGCTGCAAGTATAACATGGAAAGGGAAGTAAGGGTCTGCAGTTTGGCCCTGAGGAGTTCAAAATCAGATAACAAGGTGGCTAATCTATGATGTTACAATAACTCAGCCTATTCCTGGCACCAGAGAATGGTCAGCATTCCTGAGGCAAATTTCCCGGGGGGATCAGAGTCTAGCACAACAACCAAATATGCCCTGTCCTTGTTCTCAAAATGTATTTCTTTCCTGATTAATGAACCCATCTTTTTACACCCTTGTTTCATCTTACAATTTCCCAGGGTAAGTAAACTTTTTATCTATAGTTAGTAAGGTGAATAATTATTAAACAACTGTGGATCTATTCTTATTATATAAGATTATATAATAATATATTCTTCCCCAGGCAGCTTTGCCAACATCCTTATTCCTATTTCTCAGGAACTTCTGAATCACAGATTCTAGAGCCAGAAGAAATCCTACAAATTATCTAATCCACTCATAAAATTTTCAGTTACAAGTCACAAGAGGTTAAATGTGGAGCATTGAGTTTGACTTACAAAACCAACATAATGGCAGGGAAAACAACTCTAAGTACATTCTTTGTGGAGTTGGACAGAAACACTGACTTAAAAAAAAATCTTTATTATTCAGATTATTATATTTTTTCTCTTTTTTCCCCTCCATAGTTCCCCTCCACCCGGCTCCCACCCTTCCCTCTACCCTTACATCCCTCCCGTTGACCTCATCCATAGGTTTTTGTCCAGTCTCTTCCTGTACACTCCTCACCCCTGTACACTCCTCACCCCTTTCCCCCTGATAATTATCAGTCCTCTCCCTTTCTGTGCTCCTGATTCTATTATATTCACCAGTTTATTCTTTTGATCAAATTTTTAATTCACTTAATTTTTAGATTCACTTGTTGATAGATATGTATTTGTTGTTCATAATTTTTTTGTTTTTTACCTTTTTCTTCTTCCTCTTCTAAAAGAGTACCTTTCAGCATTTCATATAATACTGGTTTGGACTTGATGAACTCCTTTAGCTTTTTCTTCTCTGTGAAGCTCTTTATCTGATCTTCAATTCTGAATGATAGCTTTGCTGGATAGAGTATTCTTGGTTGTAGGTTCTTGCTAGTCATCACGTTAAAAATTTCTTGCCATTCCCATCTGGCCTGCATCATATCTGTTGAGAAATCAGCTGACAGTTGTATGGGTGCTCCCTTGTAGGTAATGAACTGTTTTTCTCTTGCTGCTTTTAATATTCTCTCTTTGTCTTTTGCTCTTGGTATTTTAATTATGATGTGTCTCGGTGTAGTCTTTTTTGGATTCCTTTTATATGGGGTTCTGTGTGCTTCCTGGACTTGTAAGTCTATTTCTTTCACCAGATGTGGGAAGTTTTCAGTCATTATCTTGCTATCTCTCTTCTTCTGGCACCCCCATAATTCTGATGTTGGTACGCTTGAAGCTGTCCCAGAGGCTCCTTACATTATCTTCACATTTTTAGATTCTTTTCTCTTCTTGCTTTTTCAGTTGAGTGGTTTCTGATTCTTTATATTTCAAGTTTTTTTACTTGATTCTTGCCTTCCTCTAGTCTGCTGTGAGGTTTCTGTACAATATTTTTTAATTCAGTCAGTGTATGTTTAATTTTTAGTTGGTTCTTTTGCATCTCTAGTTGGTTCTTTTTCATCTCCTCTTCAGTCTCGCTAAATTTATCCATTTTTTCTAGGATATTCTTGAAAAACCTTATAACCGTGGTTTTGAACTCTATATCCAGTTGTTTGTTTTTCTCCATTTCTTTTGTTTGTGATCCTTTCCCTTGTCTCGGCATTTTCACTATGCCAGGAGAACTTCTGTGTTGGATTCAGCCTTATGATACCAGACTAGCAAAACTGCAGAAGTCTCTCTATTGAGCTTGGGATGGATGGAGTCTCAGGGCTTAATGGACCGCCTTGCCTTCCAGTCGGCCCTGCCCTCCATGGCCCCTGAGTCTCACGTGACTGCGTAATTGCTGGAGCAGTCCCTTGCGTGCACACACTCCTGCAGTGCCTCTAGACTGCTGCCTTTCCGCCTCCCCTGTGCTCGGGGACCATATGAGACTTGGTCCCCAGGGTTTTGCCCAAAACTGGGATTTGAAGTTAAAAGTGGTGCAGTTGGGAGGGTCTGTCTCCCACCCACTGATGAAAGCCAGCGGCACAATCAGAAACCGGTCCTCTGCACACATTGCTGTGCTTGTCACCAAACTTCTGATCTTTTGCAACTCCCCTAAATTTCCATGCACTTGACCCTTTTCACAGTCCTAGGATAAAGAGTTCAATGCCGTTGAGAGTCTCCGTTTGCCTCCTGCCAGAGAAAGCCAGCCAGGTTCTCCAGCATCTGCTCTCTCTACGCGTGCGTCTCCGTACCTCAGTTTTTTTGCAGCTCCTCTGGGTTTCTGTGAGCTCCTATCTTTCCTTCTAGTTGTAGAATTTCCATTCAGCCAGCTTTCCTGTGGTTCTGGATGATGTCCGTTCTGTCTTTAGTTGTAGTTTTGAAATTGTTGTGCAAGGCAGCAGTGTAGGTATTTACCTATTCCACCATCTTGGATTCCCTAGAAAGAAACACTGACTTTAAAAAAATGTGGACAAAAATAAGGGCCATATCTGACAAGCTCACAGGACATCTGCAAAAAAAGCCGTAAAAGCTCAGAGACCTAAAGTAACCACATAGGATAGTCTGAAATGAACACTTTCTAACTAAAAGGTAGTCATTGTGGGTAGCATGTCCTAGGCCAGTACCTTCCTTGACAAAAAGCCAATCTTTATCTCAACTGTCTATTGTCTTTTTAAATCTATGATAACATACCTTTGAAATGTCAGAGTAATTCCCTTATCTTAGACACCACAGAGCACAATCTCCCACCAGAACAAGAGACCACAGAAACCTTCATCACTATCCTGTTCTCCCACACACCATCCCTATATACTGTAATGTTAATTTTTAACTATCCTGTACTCACCAGTGTAATAGTGTAATAGAAGTATGTATCTATTTGTTTTACCCTTTAGCCAATCTCAGAGACTTCCCTACTTTGCTTTCTCCTGCCTCCATAATCTATCACCAATAGATTTATGAAATCCCTTTATGTCTTCCCCTTTGTAATGTATAAAATAAGGTGTAAAACTGCCATTCTCTGGACCATTTTCTCATTCTGTTTAGATGTTGCTTCCTGCTAATTGTTATCAGTTTGGTTCAAAGAAACTCTTAAAATTTCTCTACAGATTTGGATGTTTCTTATACCAACAATATTTATACAATTTATTTTTTTTAACTCTTGTTAATGTACAAGTATTATTATTTAATTTAATTTTTTGTTTGTATTTTTTATATACAGATTTTTATTAATTTAAGAGAGGAAGGAAGAGGGAGAGAGAGAAGAAACAACTATGATGAGAGAGGATCATTGAAAGGTTGTCTTCTGCAAGTCCCACAGTGGGAATTGAGCCCTGAACTTGGGCATGTGCCCTGACCAGGAATCAAACCCATGACTTTCTGGTTTATAGGTCATTGCTCAACCACTGAGCCAAGCCAGCTGGGCTAACCATTATCATTTAAAAGACAAACTACATAATGGAGTGTCTGCCCCCTGAGAGGGAGGCAACCAGTGGCAGCAATGCAGTGCCAGGGCAGGACAGTGGGTGGTGCCAGGCCACCAGCCAATGTGGGTGTTAGTGGTTACCCCCTCCCCCACAACCCCCGTCATCATTTCACCCACAGATTGAGGCTAATTGCTGGCCAGGCCTAGGGACCCTACCCTATATATTGGGAACAGTCTCTTAGATTTAAAAATTAAAACCTGGCAAAACTACTCTACCACTGAAAAAAACAGAATGATGCAGTGATGACACGCATGGACTCTGGTTTGCACATTTTGTGGTCAGCCCTGATTCTGACACTTATAACGTGTGATAAATCCAATTACTTAACTTCTCTCTGCTTCATTTTGTTCACCCATGAGATTGGGGAAATGGTACTACTGCCTCAGAACGATCATGTTATGTACTACTTTTTTATAATCAGGGCAAAAAATGTAGCTGCCCATACAACAGCAAGATGCCTTTCACTTGTATAAAAAGTAGGGTCACTGATGCATGCAGTGTCCTGGATTGAGAGAGGGAATTGTACAACCCCCAATGGCACAGGCCAGGCTGAGGGACCCCTGCCCCATGCATGAATTTTGTGCATCAGGCCTCTAGTCTTTTAATAATACTTGGTAGTTTTCAGTATATAGGCTCTTCGTGCCTTTGTTAAGTTTATTCATAGGTATTTTATTCTTTTGGTTGCAATTGCAAAAAGAATTGTTTGTTTTCATTTCTTTTTCTGAAGTTTCATTGTTAGTATATAGGAAAACTGTGGATTTTGTAAATTGATTTTGTATTTTGCAACTTTATTGTTTCTAATAGTTTTTTTTTCTTTTAGCGGTGTCTTTAATGTTTTGTTTTGAATATACAGAATCATATCATCTGCAAAAAGGGACACTTTTATTTCATCCTTCCCAGTTTGGATGCCTTTTATTTCTCTCTTGCCTGACTGCTCTGGCTAGGTCTTCCAGAACTATGTAGAATAAGAGTGTTGAGAGTGGGCATCTTTGTCCTGTTCCTGATTTTAAAGGAAAAGCTTTCAGTTTTTCACCATTGAGTATGATATTGACTGAGGATTTATCATATATGGACTTTATTACGTTGAGGTATTTTCCTTCTATACCTATTTTATTGAATGTTTTAATCATAAATGGATGTTATATCTTATCACATATTTTTCTACATATATTGATAAAGTTATATGATCTTTTTCCTTTTTTTATATATATATTTTTTATTGATTTTTTACAGAGAGAAAGGGAAAGAGATAGACAGGTAGAAACATGGATGAGAGAAAGACATCGATCAGCAGCCTCCTGCATGCCCCCCACTGGGGATGTGCCCACAACCAAGGTACATGCCCTTGCCCAGAATCAAATCTGGAACCCTTCAGTCCACAGGCCGACACTCTATCCACTGGCTCCTTTTGTTTTATTAATGTGGTGCATTATATTGTTCTATTTGCATAGGCTGAACTATCCTTTTGCCCCTGGAATGAACTTCACTTGATTATGTTGTATTATTTTCTTTAAAAATTAAAACCTGGTATTAATTAATTAATACCCCATGTGTATTGTGTTATTTTATTTGCTACTATTTTGTTTAAAATTTTTGCTTCATATTTATTAGAAATACTGGTCTGTAATTTTTTTGTGTTATCCTCACCAAGTTTTGGCATTAAGGTTATGTTGGCCTCATAAAGGGTGTTAGGAAGTATTGCTTTTTCTTCACTTTTTTGGAAGAGTTTGAAGAGAATAGGAATCAAATCTTTTTTTTTTTTTAATATTTGGTAGAATTCACTAGTGAAGCCATTTGGTTCTGGACTTTAATTTTAGGGAGGTTTTTGATGGTTGTGTCACTGTTGGTAGGTCTCTTTATGGTAGATTTTCCAGTTCTTCATGATTCAGTCTATACTTCTAGGAAGTATATAATCTAGGAAGTATACTCATTTCCTCTAGGTTATTGAATTTGGTGGCATATAGTATTTTATAATATTCAAGTATGATCCTTTGCATGCCTGTGATATCTGTGGTGACTTCTCTTTCATTTCTGATTTTGTTTATGAGCCTTTTCTCTTTTTTTCTTCAGTGAGTTGAGCCAGAGGTTTGTCAATTTTATTAATATTTTCAAAGAACCAGCTCTTTGTTGTATTTATTAGTTTTTATGTAGTCCCTTTTGTTCTCTATCTCATTCAATTCTGCTCTAATATTTAAAAAATATATTCAGTCCGCAGGCCAACGCTCTATCCACCGAGCCAAACCGGTTTTGGCACTGCTCTAATTTTTATTATTTCCTTTCTTCTGCTGACTTTGGGTTGCTTTTGTTTGTCTTTTTCCATTTTTTTAAGAGGTAATGTCAGGTTGTTTACTTGGGATTTTTCTTGTTTATTGAGAAAGGCCTATAATAATATAAACTTCCCTCATTTTACTGTTTTTGCTGAAGCCTGGAGTTTTGATATGTTGTATTATCATTCTCATTTGTCTTCCTATATATTTCAATTTCATCTTTTATTTATTTTTTGAGTCAGTCATTTTTTAGTAGTATGTTAATCTCCATATGTTTGTGGGTTTATTTACTTCCATGTTGCAGATGATTTCTAATTTCAACCATTGTGGAAAGAGACTATGCTTGGTATGAATTCAATCTTCTTGAATTTTTTGATGTTAGTTTTTTGACCCAATATATGGTCTATCCTTCTTATGTGTACTGGAGAAGAAAGCATAATCTGATGTTTGGATATGAAAGGTTCTGTAAATGTCAATTACAGCCATTAATCTAGTGTTTCATTTAAGGCTACTATTTCTTTATTGGTTTTCTGTTGGGTTGATCTGTCTAGAGCTATCAGTGGAGTATGAAGGTCCTCAACTATGATTATGTTTTTATCAGTTTCTTCCTTTTGCTCTATTAGTGATTGCTTTATATATTTTGGTGCTTCCTGATTGGGTGCTTATACAGTGGTACCTCGAGATATGAGTTTAATTCGTTCTGTAACTGTGAGGCGTGGGAAACTATGAGATGCTCGAGTTGCGGTAAACTGGTGAGTCGTGTGCAGCCGGCCAATCTGCATGATTACTCCTATCTCAAATGTTGCTTGTATTTCAAAGCAAAAATCGCTCGCTCGACGGCTCCTATCTTAAAAATCTCGTATGTTAGGGCACTCGTATCTCGAGGTACCACTGTATATTAAACTAGGGATCCAGTGCATAAATTTGTGCACCTGGAAAGGAACTGTGGGCCGTGAGGCTGCAGTGGGCACAGGGGCTCATCCTCCACACTCCTGCCTGGCCCCTCCCACTATAGCCTCTGGTCCCTTGTCTGCCAGCAGCCATACTCCTGCTGCTGCTCCCACATGCTGATGGTGCCAGCCCGGGTGATTGGGGCCAGCACCAGCAGTGGGTGTGAGTGGCAATTGCCCCCTGATCTCCCCAGGTATAGGAGGAGGTGGAGAAGCCCTCAGGAGCAATTGGGGCTGGCAGCCACTCACATCTGCTGATGGTAGGTACCAAGTGATTTGGACCAGCACCAGACGTCGGCAGTAGGTGCAAGCAAGAGGCAGCTTCAGCACTGGCACTGGCTATGGGTGTGAGCATGGCCCTTGCCAGCAGCAGGTGTGAGAGGCAGCTGCCAGCTCTGATCACTCCTTAGGAGCAGGAGGAGATGCAGAAATCACTGAGGGGTGATTGGGGCCAGTGCCAAGCACCTGCAGTGGGTTCAAGTGGGGCCAGCACCAACAGCAGGTATGAGCGCCAGGTAGGACCATGGCGCACAAGAGCAAATAATTTTCAGTAACTACCAGAGGCTTACCCTGATAGTAGTGACTGGCACCCTGCCTTGGTTTGGTGCCCCCACTCACCTGCTCCACCATCCTTCCATGTTCCACACTCATTATAAAATGTCCATCTTTGTCTCTTATTACCTTTTTATTTTGAAGTCTATTTTGTGATATATAAATATGGCTATACATACTTTTTTGTACACATTATTTGCTTAAAGAATCATTTTTCACCTTTTCACTTTGAATCTACTTTTGTTTTTGTGGATTAAATAACAGCAGCATATGTTTGAGTTTTGTTTTTTTATTTTTTTAATTGATTTATCATATCTGTAATTTTCAACTTGTGTGCCATTAGAAAGATTTTTAAATTAAATTTTATTGGGTGACATTGGTCAACATGAACATAGGTTTCATGTGTGATTCTATATTTCAAAATCTGCATATAGCACCATGTGCTCACCACCTAAAGTCAAATTCTTCTCCTGTCTCCTCATATTAGGACTCCCTGCTCCCTGACCCCCTTCCTTCTGGCAAGCACCACACTGCTATTTGTGTTCATAAGTTTCAGTTTTATATCCCACATATAAATGAAATCATACAGTTTTAGCTATTGTCTGACTTATGTCATTTAGCATAATGTTCTCAAGGTCTATCCATGTTGTTACAATTGGTACTATTTTATCATTTCTTATGGCTGAGAAATATTCCATGTGCATATATAACACATCTTCTTTATCCAGTCCTCTATCACAGGACACTTTGATTGTTTCCAGGTCTCGGCCAGTATGAATAATGCAATGAACATAGCAGTACATATTTATGATATCTGATTTCTCTCTCATTTCTGGTTTTATATAGGTCTTTCCCCTTTTTTACTGTTAGTGTGTCTAGTCAGAAGTTTGTCAATTTTATTAATCTTTTCAAAGAACCAGCTCTTTGTTTTATTGATTTTTTTTGTATAGTCTTTTTCTTCTCTATTTCATTTAATTCTGCTCTAATTTTTATTTATTTCCTTTCTTCTAACATTGGGTTGCTTTTTTTATTCTTTTTCTAGTATTTTAAGATGTGAAGTTAGGTTGTATACTTGGGATTTCTCTTGTTTTTTGAGACAAGCGGTAATGATATACTAGTAAACCTCCTCTTATTACTGTTTTTGCTGAATCCCAGAGGTTTTGATATGTTGTGTTATCATTTTCATTTGTCTGTATATATATATCTTTAGATCTCATATTCTATTTCTTCTTTGACCCAATTATTTTTTATTGACACAGTCATTTTTTTAAATCTTTTTAAATTTGTTGATGCCAGTTCTGTGACCCAACATATGGTCTATTCTTGAGAATGTTCCATGTACACTGGAGAAGAATGCATAATCTGGTGTTCTGGGATAAATGTTCTATAAGTGTCAATTATATCCATTTAAGAGTGATATTTATTGATTTTCTGTTCAGTTGATTTGTCTAGAGCTGTCAATGGAATATTAAGGTCTCCAACTATAATTGTGTTTTGATCTGTTTCTCCCTGTAGTTCTGTGAGTAGCTGTTTAATATATTTCAATGCTCTCTAGTTGAGTGCATATATATTAAGAAGTGTTATGTTTTCTTTTAAAAAATATATATTTTTTATTGATTTTTTACAGAGAGGAAGGGAGAGAGATAGAAACATCAATGAGAGAGAGACATGGATCAGCTGCCTCTTGAATGCCCTCCACTGGGGATGTGCCTGCAACCAAGGTACATGCCCTTAACCAGAATCAAACTTGGGACCTTTCAGTCTGCAGACCAACACTCTATCCACTGAGCCAGACCGGTTTCAGCAAGAAGTGTTATGTTTTCTTGATGTAGTGTTTCCTTTATCATTATAAAGTGTCCAAATTTGTCTCTTGTTATCTGTTATCTTGAGATCTATTTTGTCAGATATAAATATGGCTACAACTTCTTTTTTTGTGGATGTTATTTGTTTGGAGAATCATTTTCCACCCTTTTACTTTGAATCTACCTTTGTCTATGCTGTTTAGATGTGTCTCTTTTAGGCAGCATATTTTTTTTTCTCTCTGCTACTCTGCCATTTACTGGTGAATTTAGAAAATTTACATTCAGAGTAATTATAGGTGTATGAGAATTTCTTATAGCCATTTTATTTTTTGTTTTCTGGTAACTGTGCTTTCACTGGTTCTTTTTCTTTATGCTTTTATCTTTTGTTTTTGTTTGGTGGTGTTCTATATATCTTTTCTCTGTTTCTTTTATTTTTATACTGTTTTGGGGATTTTTGTACATGGTTGCCATTAGGTTTATAAAAAGTGAATTTGCATATATACCATAATATTTTTCCTTTTGAGTGAATCTGATCTTCATCTTTTCCAGTTCATACCCTTCCCCCCACCCCTTGTATGTTTTTGTTAAACAAATTATCCGTATTTATGCTGCAAGTTTTTTGGTGATCCTTATGTTTTTTGTTTCAGGCAAAATAATGCTCTTGAGTATTTCATGCAATGGAGATTTTCTGGTGATAAAATCCTTCAGTTTCTATATGTCTTGGAATGTTCTTATTTCTCCTACATAGTTAAAGGATAATTTTGCTGGATATATTATACATGGCTGGTAATCTCTGTCTTTCAGACATTTGAATATTTGGTTCCACTCTCTTTTGTCTTGTACAGTTTTTGCTGGGATGTTGGATGAAATTCTGATGGATTTTTCTATGTGGATTACTACTTCCTTCTTTTCCTTGGGTGCTTTGAGGATTTTTTCTTTGTCTTATTTTTTAAAATTCTATATTGTTTAAAGTATTACATATGTCTCCCTTTTCCCCCATTGATCTCTCCACAGCAGTTCCTCCCCTCTCCCCCTAACACATGCTCTCCACCCCCATACTGTCTGTGCCATGGGTTATGCTTATATACATGCATACAAGTCCTTCGGTTGTCTCTTAACCTCCACCTTCCCTCTGAGGTTCCTCAGTCTATTTGCTGCTTCTATGCCTCTGTCTACATTTTTGTTTATTAGTTTATGTTGTTCATTATATTCCCAAATGAGTGAGATCATGTGATATTTATCTTTCTGTTACCAGCTTATTTCACTTAGCATACTGCTCTCCAGGTCCAACCATACTGTTACAAATGTTAAGAGTTCTTTCTTTGTCACAGCTGCATACTAGATGTACCACAGTTTTTAATCCACTCCTCTGCTGATGGGCACTTAGACTGCTTCCAAATCTTTGTTACTATAAATTGTGCTACTATGAACATAGGGTTGCATATATCCTTTCTCGTTGGTGTTTCTGGTTTCTTGGGATATAGTCCGAGAAGTGGGCGAGTTTCATTTTTAATTTTTTGAGAAAACTCCATACTGTTTTCCACAGTGATTGCATCAGTCCGAATTCTCACCAGCAGTGAAGTAGGGTTTCTTTTTCTCCATATCCTAGCCAGAACTTGTCCTTTGTTGATTTGTTAATGATAGCCATCTGACAAGCTACCTCATTGTTGTTTTGAGTGAGGTCACATTTTACAATTTCTCTGAGGGTTATTTTTTCTTGAGCTGTCTTTTGGTGGTTGCACAAAAAGGAGAGGACTGCACACTTACTGGAAAATGCATAAGTGGGCAAAGCATTGGCTGTCATATGTACACTAACTTCATAAGCTAGGACTTTTAATGCCCATGACCCCTTTGCAACCAACATTACAGGATTTGGTTTTTACCTGACAATTTCAAACCACTTTGCAAAAAAGTCAGTCTGCCTTCATTTGGCAGCAGTATACACAATGTACTTCCAGGGTAAGGCTCATGTGTCCCAGTCGCAAATATGATGCTTTGCCTTGTGGCTTGAAATCTAGGGTCCTTGTCTTAAAAGTCCCAGTTTTGCTGTATTGAGGGATAAGAGGCTGTTGAGACTTTTAGGAGCCTCAGCAACATGACCACAAGTCTGTCTCCAATTCCTGGAAACAAAAGAAGTCAATGGGATACATGAGCATTGCAACCTGAAAAACCAGTCCTGTCCACCTCCCACCCATAATTGGCTATCAATCAAAATTGAAGGTGAAATCAGAAGCTTCACAGACAAGAAAGGACTAAGGAAGTGTATTACCACCAAACCAGCAATGAAAGAAATGTTAAAGGGTCTGCTATAAAAAAAAAAAAAAGGAAACAAAGAAGGAACTCTGGGGTAAAGACTAAAAATGGCGACAGATAAGTACCTATCAATAATAACTTTAAATGTAAACAGATTAAATGCTCCAATCAAAAGACATAGGATAACTGATTGGATAAGAAAACATGATCCATATATCTGCTGTCTACAGGACACCCACCTCAGAAAAAGAGATGCACACAGATTGAGAGTGAAGGGATGGAAGATGGTATTTCAGGCAAATGGAAATGAAAAAAAAAAAGTTGGGGTTGCAATACCTATATCTGACAAATTAAATCTCAAAGCGAAGGACATTACAAGAGATAAAGAAGGCCACTTTATAATACTAAAGGGAACAATCCAAAAAGAAGAAATAACTCTGGTAGCCCAGACTGGTTTGGCTCAGTGAATAGAGTGTCAGCCCACAGACTGAAAGGTCCCAGGTTAGATTCCGGTTGGGGGCAGGTACCTTGGTTGTGGGCACATCTCCAGTGTGGGGCATGCAAGAGGCAGCTGATCAATGTCTCTCTCTCATCAATGTTTCTGACTTTCTATCCTTCTCTCTTCCTCTCTGTAAAAAAATCAATAAAATATGTTAAAAAAAGAAAGAAAGAACTCTGGTAAACATATACACACCCAATATAGGAGCACCTAAATACATTAAAAAACTCCTGGAGGATATTAAGGGAGAGATTGACAGCAATACAATCATACTGGGAGACTTTAATACCACACTATCACCACTGGGCAAATCCTCTAAACAAAAAATCAGGAAAGAAACATCAATCCTAAATGACTCACTAGACCAGATGGAATTAATTGACATCATCAGAACATTTCACCCCAAAGCCACAGAATATACATTCTTCTCCAGTGCACATGGGTCATTTTCAAAGACAGACCATATGTTAGGTCACAGGAAAAGTCTCTTCATATTCAAGATGATAGAAATCACATCAAGGATTTTCTCAGATCACAGTGGCATAAAACTGGGAATCAACTACAATAAAAACAATCCTAAGAAATCAAACACATGGAGATTAAACAGCATGCTATTAAATAATGACTGGGTAACCAGAGAGATGAAGGAAGAAATAAAAAACATCATGGCAACAAGTGACAATGACAACACAACAATACAAAATTTATGGGTCATAGTAAAGCAGTATTGAGAGGGAAGTTCATAGCTCTACAAGCCTACTGCAAAAAAATAGGAAACAATGGTAATAAATTTCCTAACCCTACAACTCTAAGAGCTAGACAGACAGCAACAGGAAAAGCCTAGTGTAAGCAGAAGGAAGGAAATAGTAAAGATCAGAGTGGAGATAAATAACATGGAGACCAAAGAAACAATACAAAAGATCAACAAAACCAAGAGCTGGTTCTTTGAAAGAATAAACAAGATTGACGGACCTCTAGCTAGGCTCACCAAGAAACAAAGAGAAAAGACCCAAATAAACAAAATCAGAAATGAACGAGGAGAAATAACAACAGACCCTGTGGAAATACAAAGGATTGTTAAAAAATACTATGAACAACTCTATTCCAACAAATTGGACAACCTGCAAGAAATAGACATATTCCTAGAAAAATATAACCTTCCAAAACTCAATCAGGAAGAATCTAAACAGCTCAATAGTCCAATAACAATGGAAGAAATTGAAGCAGTCATCAAAAAGCTTGCAGTAAACAAAAGCCTGGGACCTAATGGCTACACAGGAGAGTTTTATAAAACATTCAAGGAAGAATTAAAACCTATCCTCCTCAGACTATTCAAAAATATTCAAGAAAAAGGAACACTTCCAAATACCTTCTATGAAGCCAGCATTACCCTAATACCAAAACCAGATAAAGACAACACAAGGAAAGAGAATTATAGGCCAATATCTATCATGAACATAGATGCCAAAATCCTCAACAAAATTCTAGCAAATCAGATCCAGCAGTACATCAGAAAGATCATACACCATGACTAAGTAGGATTCATCCCAGGAATGCAAGGATAGTACAATATCCACAAATCAATAAACATGAAACATCACATAAACAAATTGAAAGATAAAAATCACATAGTCATATCAATTGATGCAGAAAAAGCATTTGACAAAATCCAACACCCTTTCTTGATAAAAACACTCATCAAGGTGGGAATAGAAGGATCATACCTCAACATCATAAAAGCCATATATGATAAACCCACAGCTAACATCATACTCAATGGTCAAAAACTAAAACCGTTTCCCCTAAGAACAGGAACAAGACAGGGATGCCCACTCTCACCTCTCCTGTTCAACATAGTACTGGAAGTATTAGCCATTGCAATTACACAAGAAGAAGAAATAAAAGACATCCAAATTGGAAAAGAAGAAGTAAAGCTGTTCTTATTTGCAGATGACATGATCCTGTACATACAAAACCCGAAGGACTCCATCCAAAAACTAATTGACTTAATATATGAATTCGGCAATGTAGCAGGATACAAAATTAATGACAATAAATCTGTGGCATTTCTATACACTGATAGTGAAATTACAGAAAGAGAGACTAAAAAAGCAATCCCATTTACCATTGTACCAAAAAAATTAACATACCTAGGAACAAATCTAACTAAGGAGGTAAAAGACCTATAAGCAGAAAACTACAGGACACTGAAAAAAAAAAAGATAGAGGAAGACATAAACAGATGGAAGAGCATATCATGCTCATGGATTGGGAGAATCAACATCATTAAAATGTCCATACTACCCAAAGCAATCTATAGATTCAATGCACTACCCATTAAAATACCAATGACATATTTCACAGACCTAGAAAGAACTCTTCAAAGATTCATTTGGAACAAAAAAAGAATGTGAATAGCCACAGCAATCCTGAGAAAGAAGAATAAAGTAGATGGAATCTCAATACCAGAAGCTATATTACAAACAACTGTCCTCAAAACAGCCTGGTACTGGCACAAGAACAGACATATAGACAAATGAATAGAATAGAGATTCCAGATATCCACCCAAACCACTATGCTCAATTAATATTTGACAAAGGAGGCATGAACATACAATGGAGCCAAGACAGTCTCTTCAATAAATGGTGTTGGGAAAATTGGACAGATACATGCAAAAAAAATGAAACTGGACCACCAACTTATACGAAATACAAAAATAAACTCCAAATGGATACAGGACTTAAAAATTAGAAGGGAAACTATAAAAATACTAGAGGGATCCACAGGCAGCACAATTTCCGACATATTGTGAAAGAACTTCTTCACTGATACTGCTCCAAGGCAAATGGAAGCTAAAGAAAAAATAAATAAACAAATGGGACTACATCAAAATAATAAGCTTTTGCACAGCCAAAGAAACCATCAACAAAACAACAAGAAAGCTCACTGTATGGGTGAACATATTTGTAAATGTTATCACTGATAAAGGTTTAATCTCCAACATCTACAGCCAACTTATACAACTTAATAAAAGTAAGATAAATGATCCCCCCCCCAAAAAAAAATGGGCAACCGACCTAAATAGAACTTTTTGAAACACGACAGAAGGAAGGCCAAGAGACACATGGAAACATGTTCAAAGTCACTAAATATCTGAGAGATGCAAATCAAAACGACAATGCAATACCATCTCACACCTGTCAGAATGGCTAACATCAACAAATCAACAAACAAGTGTTGGTGAGGATGCAGAGAAAAAGGAACCCTTGTGCACTGTTGGTGGGAATGCAGACTGGTGCAGCCACTGTGGGGAATAATATGGAGTTTCCTCAAAAACCTAAAAATGGAACTCCCATTTGACCCAGCAATCCCCCTCTTAGGAATATATCCTAAGAAAGTAGAAACACCAATCAGAAAGGATTTATGCACCCCTATGTTCATAGCAGCACAATTTACAATAGCTACAATTTGGAAACAGCCTAGGTACCCATCAGCAGATGAATGGATCAGAAAACCATGGTACATCTACACAATGGAATTCTATGCTGCCATCAAAAAGAAGGAATTCTTACCATTTGCAGCAACCTAGATGGAACTGGAGAGCATCATGGTAAGTGAAATAAGCCAGTCAATGAAGGAGAAACACCACATGATATCACTCATTGGTGGATAATAAAAAACATTATAAACTGATGAACAAAAGTATAGATACAGAGGCAGTAAAGCATCAAACAGACTGTCAAATTAAGGAGAGGTGGGGTATGTAAGAGATCAACCAATAATGCATGCATATAAGCATAACCAATGAACACAAGACACTGGGGGGTTGGGGTATGCCAGGGAGGGGGAGAGGCAATGGGAAGTTATGTATACATGTAACACAATAAAAAAAAAATTCATGCAAGATTTGGCTTTCCTTCTCCTGGATGCTGGCACCAGCTTCCCTCTGGAACCCAGGACCCAGACTTCCCTTGCTTCCTCTGGTTCATCTGGAAGGTCATCCAGAAAAATGTCCAGTGTAATTAGCATATTATGCCATATATATATGGCATATATGTACATATGTGTATATATATATATATACATATATATATGTATATGTATATGTATATATATATTAAAGAATAAAGAATGAGGGTAATAGGAGAAGGGAAAATTGTTTAAAATAAAGGAGGGGGAAGGGAAGCAAAATAAATAAATAAATAAATACATACATACATACAAAAACATGACTCAATTTATGCTTTCTATGAGAGACCCTCATCAGAACAAATGCTCACACAGGTTGAGAGTGAAGTGGTAGATTTTTTTTTACCCATGAAAATGGAAACAAAAAAGCTGGAGTAGCAATACTCATATCTGACAAAATAGATTTCAAAGTGAATGCCATTATAGGAAACAAAAACATTATATTAAAGGGATTGATGCAACAATAGGATATAATCCTGGTAAACATATATGCAACCAATATAGGAGCACCTAAATATATAAAAATCTTCTAGGGAACTTTAAGGGAGAGATACAATCATAGAGGATTATAACACACCACTGACCCACTGGATAGATCTTCCAGACAAACAATTAATAAGGAAACCGTGACTCTAAATTATATGCTTAATTGAATGGATTTAATATACACTTAAAGAATATTTCAACACAAAACTGTAAAATATACATTCTTCTTAAGTGCACATAAATCATTCACAAAGAAAAACCACATGTTAGAACACAAAACAATTTTAAAAAGATTAAAATATCAAGTATCTTGTCAGATCACAATGGAATGAAATGATAAATCAACTATAGTGAAAACACTCAAAAACATGAAGGCTAATTGGCATGTTATTAAACAATGAAGGTGTTAGCAATGAGTTCAAGAAAGAATTCAAAAACTTCCTGGTAACAAGTGAAAATCAACACAGAAAAACCCAAAATCTTTGGGACACAGAAAAAGCAGTCCTGAGAGGGAAGTTCATGGCACTGCACACCTACCTCAAAAAATAAACAAACAAACACAAAAACAATTAATAATAAATTATTTAACTATACATCTTAAAAAATTTGAAAGAGAACAATAAGAAAAGACCAGAGTAAGTAGAAGAAGGAAATAAACACAATTAGAATAAAAATAAGTGACATAGAGACTAAAATAAGCAATGTAAAAATCAAATGAAAACAAGAATTTATTTTTTGACAAGTTAAACAAGATTGATTAACCATTAGCCAGATTCATCCTTTAAGAGAGAGCACTCAAATAAATAAAATCGAAACAAGAGTGGGAAAGTAACAACTGACACCCCAGAAATACAAAGGGTTGAAAGAAAATAGTATGAACAACTATATTCAAACAAGTTGAACAATATGAATGAAATGAGAAAATCCCTCCCAAAACACAATCTCCCAAAACTGAATCAGGAAGTATCAGAAAAGCTGAATAGGCCAATAACAATTGATGAAATAGAAGCAGTAATCAAAATACTTTCAGTGAACAGGAATGGATGGCTTCGCAGGAGTTTTACCAAACATTCAAAGAAGAACTAAAACCTATACTCCTAAAATTATTCAAAAAATGCAAGAGGAAAGAACACTTCCATGCTCTTATTTTGAGACTAGCATTATCCTAATTCTAAAACCACATAAAGATACTGGAAGAAAGAAAATTATAGACCAATATCCCTCATGAACATAGATGCTAAAATTCTCAACAAAAATATTAGCAAATTAAATCCAGCAATATATTAAAAAGTTCATATGCCGTGGCCAAGTGGGATTTATTTAGAGAATACAAGGCTGTTAGAATATTTCTATATCAATAAATATGATATACCACATAAACAAATTGAAAGACAGAAATCACATGATCATATCAATAGATGCAGAAAAGGCATCCAACAAATCCAACAGCCATTTTTGATAAAAATTCTCACCAATGTGGGAAGAGAGAAATTAAATCTTGACATAATAAAGGCATTATATGAGAAACCTATAACCAAAACTCTATTCAATGGTCAAACTGAATACCATTTTCCTTAAGGACAGGAACAAGATGGGGATGTCTGCTTTCATCACTCTTATTCAACATGGTACTGAAAATCCTAGGCACAGCAAGCAGACCAGAAGAAGACATAAGGCATCCAAATATAACAAGAAGAAATAATATTCTCATAATTTGCAGATAATATGATATTGTACATAAAATACCCTAAAGACTCCACCAAAAAAATTATTATATTTAATGAAGGCAATGTACCAGGATACAAAATTAACACACCCCAAAGTTGAAGGCTTTTTTATGCACCAATAATTAAATCTCAGAAAGGGAAACTAAATAAACAATCCCATTTACAATTGTAACAAAAAATTAAGATACTTGGAAATAAACTTAACCAAGGAGGTTAAGTTTACTTTGAAAACTACAGAACATTGAAAAAAAGGATAGAGGGAGATATAAACAAGTGGAATAATATACTGCATTCATGGATTGGTAGAATTAACATCATTAAAATGTCCATACCACCCAAGGCAATCTACAGATTCAATGCAATCCCTATTAAAATACCAACAGCATATTTCACGATCTAGAACAAATACTTCAAAATTTATATGGAACCAAAAAAGACCACGAATAGCCACAGCAATCTTGAAACAGAAGAACAAAGTTGGAGGAATCAGAATACTAGGTATCAAGCTATATTACAAAGCCACCATAATCAAAATAGCCTGGTACTGACACAAGAACAGGCATATAGATCAATTAGAGGCCCAGTGCATGGATTCATGCACGGGGGCGGGGGGGGGAGGGTGGTCCTTCAGCCTGGCCTTCGGGGATTGAACCAAAAACCAGCTCTCTAACACCCCAGAGGGGTCCCAGATTGTGAGAGGGCAGTTCTTGGCTGATGCACTCCAGAATCAAGCTCCTTCCTCTCTGGTTCCAGGTAAATCATCTGAGAACTGCAGCTGCCAAGTCATTGAAGTTTGACAGCTCCTGCATTGAGCATCTACCCTTCTGGTGGTCACTGCATATCATAGCTACTGGCCAGTCACTTAGGCTTTTATATATATACTAGAGGCTCAGTGTGCAAAATCGCATGAGACCTAGATCCCCGTGCTGCAGGACCCCAGACTCCCTCTTACCACCACAGGACCTCGTACTCCCTCCTGCCACTGCTGCAGGAACCTGGACTCCCTCCTTCCACTGGTGCCATGGGACCCTGGAGTCCCACCTACCACCACCATGAGACACAGAAGATCCTCCTGCTGTGTGCACCATGGGAGCCAGAATTCCCAGCCACCTTCTTCCAATGCTGCAGGACCCAGGGCAGTGTCTTGCCTGCCAGTGCCACAGAATCCAGAACAGAGTCCTGCCCACTGATGCCATAGGACACAAATGCACCTCCTGGTGAGTCTTGTTGTTTGGTCATTTGGCCGTTTCGGCATCCGATCAAAGGCATTTTATAATAGCAACTAGTGGCCCAGTGCATGAAATTCGTGCACTGGGTGGGGTGGGGTGTGTCCCTCAGCCCAGTCTGTATCCTTTCTAATCTGGGACAGATTAAGGATGACCAACTGCCAGTTTAGGCCCAATTCCTGTCAAACATCCCTCTCACAATCTGAAACTTCTGGCTCCTACCTGCTTGCCTCCCTGCCTGCTTGATTGCCCCTAAGCGCTTCTACCTGCCAGTCTAATTACCCCCTAATCACTCCCCTGCCGGCCTGATCAACCCAAATTCTCCTACCCTGCTTGCCCAATTGCCCACAACTTCCCTCCCCTACCAGCCTGATTGCCTCCAACTGCCCTCCTCTGTCAGCCCGATCACCCACAACTGCCCTCTGCTCTGGACTCCCTCCCTCCATGCGAGGCAGTAGAGATGTTGGAGCCACATGGAGCCATAGACCCCCAGGCCTGACTGAGTGGAGTAGATCCAGGGCTTCACCTCTGGGGACAGCCATATTGTGGCGGCCATTTTGTGACAATGTTGCACGAAGACCACCTATGCCTTTATTAGTATTGATATAGATGGTACAGAACAGAAACTCTAGAAATTGGTCCAAGCCATTACACTCAATAAATATTTGACATAGGACTTAAGAACTTACTGTGAAGTCAAGACAGCCTCTTCAATAAATGATGTTGGTAAATTTGGACAGACACATGCAAAAATTGAAACTAGACCAGCAACTTACACCATATCCTATATAATAAAATAGAAATATGTAAATTGACATAGAAAAAATGGCGGCGGAGTAAACAGACGCACCTGGAGCTTTGTCGCTGGGCAGAGGGAGAGAGAGCGGCTGGGAGTCGCACTGGGAGTGATTGGAGGCAAGTTGGGAGCCAGTTATCCTCCAGGAGAAGGCGGGGAACTGCTGGACGGGGCTCTCCCAGCCGGGCAGCCCCACTGCAAAGGGTTTTTGCCTGCCCGAG
>PVJN01035043.1:0-16041 GCA_004026805.1 Lasiurus borealis
GGGGTTGGGGGGTGGGGCTGAGGCAGCAGGAGCAGGCCCACCTCGGAGCTTCCCGAGTCCTGATGCAGATGGCAATTCCCCCCATCCCTTGGGTGCTGGAGAGGGGAGGTCCCGTCCTGGCAAGAATGAGAGAGGGCTGTCCGCACACGTGTCTGCTCTGGGGTGATTGGCAGGCGGTCGTGGAGCCCGTGGAGCCTATTGGGGTGCTTGTCCCCAGCCTCGGCATCACAGGGCTTCACCACGCCCAGCCTCGACTCCGTGCTCTCTCTCATCACCACGTCCCCTGGGATTAGGTCCTCAAAGGCAAGAGACAGCATCTCGGTGACCTACTCTCAGGAGAGTCTTCCCAGGCAGGACACAGGGGGCCACTGGGAGTCAGGAGGCCTAGACGGAGCCCACCACTCGCTGAGCCAGTCCAGCCCAGTCCCTCACCCCCCTGGGCCCCACTTTCCTCGTCTGCCTGGCAGGCCAGCTGCCTTCACAGTGGTGGTGGGGGTGAAAGAAAGCCGGCGTGACGCTCTGAGAATGAGCGTTGTGACTAGGCCTGGCCTCGTCTTTCCCCAGCGGCCGAGCACCTGGCCCTGCTAGACCAAGAGCCACCGTGTGAAGCTCACGTTCTCCAGGAGGCCACCCCCTGGAGGAGCCTGGTGAGCGGGCAGGAGGCTTGGGACAAGCAATGAGAAGGATGAGAGGGCCCTCTGTCCATTCAGCACTTCTTGAGTTTTAAGTCCACGCCCTCCTACACACACACACACACACACACACACACACACACACACACGGCTTCCTTTCAGGGCAGGAAGTCTCCCTCCCTCAGTGGGGCTGATGGTGCCACTGGGAGGCTGTGGGAAGAGAAGGGAGAGCGGAGAGGCGCCGGGGTGAGAAATCTCGCTTTCCACGGGCCTCAGGAGGCCTCCTGGACAGCACGCAGCCCTTACATAACAGCACTGCAGTGTGGTCAGATAAAGGAGCGAGCGGATCCTGTCCCTCTCCCGATGTGCAGGGTTTAACAAGGGCGGCTCAAACCTTTGTTCCTGCAGCCAGAGCAGGAGAAGGCTGGGTCCCTAGCCCTGCCTCCCCTCCGCCGTCCTAACAGGAGAACCCTAACCCTTCAGGCCAGCCCTTCCCAGGACGGCACCTGCCTGTTGCCAGGGTAACATCAACTAGTTCTACAGATGGTGACCCTCTCTCTAGGACCGAGACAAGCTAGAATGTGGGGTGACAGCTGGGAGTGAGCCTGAGGTGCCCACACAGGGGATAATGGAGTGACAGGGATGTCTTGATGCCACAGAGCCCAGGCTGTGCTCCATGCTTGGGGAAAAGTGGGTTGAGTTTATGGCTCCCAGCACCAAGGCAGAAAGAAATGAAGGGGCTTGACTAAGGATTCCCAGTGAGTGCATGGCTAGTGGGGTCAGCAATACAATGGGCTCCCCCACTCTCCAACTGGAGCTCTTGATCAGGGCCTCATTGAGAGCTGGTGGCTTCTCGAGTGCCCCTGGACATGGCATGGCCAGGCTTCGAGGGCCTGCCAGTCAACCCACAGCCCACCAGCACTGCCTTAGAGGTGTACTCCTGTGTAGTTACCAGTCCCTTTGTTCCACCCTCAAGGAACTCTGCCTTGTCCTCAGGATGCCTGACATGGCCCATCCAGGACTCTGTACCCAGCTCTCAAAAATGACATGTGGTCAAGTTCAGCTCATTGGGCATCAGAATTCAATAAACAGCTGTTGGTTGAATGGATATGAGTTGCCAAACGTAAGGACATACAGGTTCAGAAAGGTTAAGTGGCTTGTCCAATGTCACACAGGAGGGAAGGGCAGAGCAGGGTGTCAGTGCAAGTGTTACGGCTCTAGGATATAATTCCAGCCACCATGCTGGACTCGGCACAGCTCGCCCCACTTCTTCGTTCACAGCCAGGACCTGGTGCACAGTAAGTGCTTCTGGACCTACTGTGTGACTGAGAAGACTGAACTCCATGGAGCTGTCCTGAAGACAACTGCATAACTGAGTGCCTCCGGAGGAGGGCCTGCTGGCTCCTGCCGATGAGGACAACACCCGTGGCAAACCTTCACAAGGTGACCTGCGTGCCCCGGGCCCACGAGGAAGCCGGGACACTCACGAGCTTCTTTCTCCTCCTCTACCCCATGACTAGGCCCTGTCCTGCGGTCTTAGCTTCCCACCCCATGGCCCGAGTTTAGGAGAGTGATTGGGCGGGGCGTGTGGTGGTAAAGGAGGTAGATGGAAGAGTGAATGGCTCAACCAACATCTTTTATTCTCTGTTCTGGACCTCACACCCCAAGACAATCTCAGCCAACATCAAGCAGGTGCAATCTGCATCTTTAAGATGAACTCACTTAGTGAACTACCAATGAACTTTTCCGGGGAGGGGTTTCTTTGCACCAGCACATGGGCTCATGGAGGACCAGGGAAACAGACAAGACCTAGCATAGTCGTTTTTCACTATCAGACTGAATCCTAATTACCTACAGAGGTTCTCACTCCGTAGGTCTGGGGAGGGGCCTACTTAGCTCTCCAGGTAAGGTCACTGCCAAGGGGACCACACTGGCCTTAAGTGGCTCTTAACCCAAGCTAGTCATCAAAATCCCACAGGGAAGTGATTAAAAATATCGATGCCTGCCCCCATCCTAGACCAACTCCAGTAAACATCAAGGAGTAAGTAGAGTGATCCAAATTGTTGTGATGCTGACGCTTAAGAAGGCTTGACAACCAAACATCTAACCTGGTAGTCAAGGGGCTGAAGTCTGGTCTGGTCTTGACTGAACACAGTCACAGAAGGCCAGTGGGGAAATTAAGGACTGTTTGGTGAAGTGTGTTGCCAGAGGTTATGCTAACACAACTTGCTCCATGCTGTGGAAAAAGTGGGTGTTTTTAAGGCCCAGGTAGGGGGCTACTTTTTCACTGCAACTGCCTGATTATGAGGACACCACGCAATGGGTCCAATAGAGCCACCTGTCATTCAAAGACCGATTCTCCCCTCCCTCGAAGAGTGTCACTACAAGGCTGGCGTGGAACAGAGAGCCACTCTTCCTCCAAGTAGGAGCACATTTCCCTTCCAGGTTGCCACTATGGACAAATTGTCCTCCGCCAATTGTGCTAAACATTAATACAATCCTCTAATTTGAGCTCAGATCCAGAAAAATCCCTGAATTGCTGAATTTTAACGCAGGAGGAGACCTCAGGGGTCATCTGGCCAACATCTGGAGGTGGTTGAACCAGTTGAATAGGAAGCTAAATCCCTAAAGGTCCTTGGAAAAGCCCCAAAACTCGGCGCCTGTAAGAAGAGATCCCACATCCCCCAACAGATGGGCAGCCTGGAAGGAGCCTTTCATCCGCCCAACCCCAGTGTCTTCCTGTTGTGTTTGCTTTATAAGGTCCACAGTGTTGTTTTGCTTTGGTGATTTATTTCCTTTTTCTTGGAAATTAAGTATATGATGAATTTCCTCTTGGTGTGAATCCCAGAAGCCCGACAGGAGAGCACTGGGCCCTAAGCCAGTTTCAGAAAATCCATTCTTTTCCAGCAGGACACAGAAGGCCTTTTGCTAGACTTGCATTTTTGCTCTCTAATACTGTTTCGCTTCCTCTCATTTCCCTAACTCTTAGCGCAGCACCTGACATATAGTGGACAATTCATAGGTGTAAATGAATGAAGGAATGAATGAAGGAATTCATCTAATCTCCGGATTAGGAGGGGTAGAGAAAGGTCTCAAGACAAAACTACACTTGAGCCATTCCAGAAAGGAAAACTTCCTTCCAGTTTAGAAACTTCAGAAATCCTATCAGCATTTAATAACTACTGTGCTGTTAAGAAAGTTCTGGAATCTCCCAGAAGGCACCGATGGGCTCTCCCACTTAAAAGAACATAAGGAAACCAGGAAGCAGTTCTCCATGACCTGCACCACATTCTCAGGGGCTTGTTATAAAATAAATTGCAGGGCCTGAGGGGGCATTTGGGAAAAACACGATGCCCTCTGGGGCTGGGCAAGGCTTGGGACAGAGGAGGGCGTGACACTGTCAGTTGTTCCCAGCCCGTCTCTCTCTAATGTTCCAGAGCATATGCCTGTGTCACAGGAGTTAGTTCTTAATTAGACTCCAACTTGTACGGACCCTCCATCACTTGTTCACAGATCATTTTAACTTCCTTCATGGCGACCACCTTGCTGGGAACCTCTCCTGCAGTCACCCCTCTCCATGGCCCACATCCTGCACTCTCAGGAAAATCTAGCCACAAAGTTAGAGGCCCCGTTACTAAGTGAAAAACCCAAAAGTGAAGTGAGATATCCAAGGTCACAAAATGAGAAGGTGGCCTGGCCAGATTTCAACCTTCGGACCCTGCATATCAAGAGCCAGCATCCTGCCCTGGCCGGTATGGCTTAGTTGGTTGGGCATCGTCCCGTGCACCAAAATGTTGCCTATTTAATTCCTGGTCAGGGCACATGCTCAGGTTGCAGACTCAATTCCTGGTACGGGGAGTGCAGGAGCTATCCAGTGTTTCACTCTCACACTGATGTTTCTCTCTCTCCCTCTCCCTTCCTCTCTAAAAATCAATAAAGATTTTTAAAACTTTTTTAAAAAGAGCCAGCATCCTTGTGAAGAAATGTGTTCACTCAGCATAGAAAAGGCTCCTCCAAGAACTTCTGGACACAGACCTAGGTCATCCCAAAGCAGAACCCTTGGGCCTTTGACCCCATGTGACCCTGAATCAGAGGTAAAGGGTGATTGACATGGAACTTGGGTTTCTAAAGAGCCCATATAGGAGCCTCAATGCCTAGGCTTGGACCACCCGCCATCAAGCTCCTGCTGCCCCAAACCTCCTCACATCCCACCCAGGTCTGGTTCCAACTCCACTCCCCCTCCTAACAAGAAGGCAGGAAACTGCCTAGAGAGGACATGGCTGGGGAAGCAGGGGAAGGAGACAGAGTCGGGATATCTCGGAAAAGCCAGAGACGCATAGGGTGTGAGAAGCAAGGGGCGTCCCAGAGACCTCCAGGCCACACACTTTCTCTTGTCACAGAGAGAGAAACAGATCCCAAAGAGCCTGGGAGGCTGGGAGGGACTCAGCTGGCACCCGAGAGCCCAGCTCCCCTGCATCCTGGGCTCCTCTACCATCTGAACTACCCTGAAGTTCCAGGAATCCTGGCCACTCAACCAGCTGCTTCCAGAAGCCTCCAGCCTGTAGCACACAGAGGAGCTGGGAGGAGTCCCTGGGGGCTGGTTCTCCTGTGTGCTGCTGTGCTCAGGGACCAGGTGTCCTCAGCAAAGGCCGTCCTCAACCAGCACACTTCAGAGCAGACCTGAGGGTAACCTCCAGCCTCTCTTTGGCCACCTCTAGGGAAAGGAAATCTAATTGTAAACCAGTCCTAACATCTAGGCATCAAGCCATGAATTAAGGAGAATTTCCTACAATGAGGGCTGGGGAGTGGCCTGAAGTCACATGCCCAGGGGTCACCTCACCTTTGTATAAGGCAGACTTCACCCAATAAAGTCTTCTCGAGGACCCACAAACTCAGCCTTTCAGTGGTTACTGGAAGAATGTGTTGTGTCCTGGGAGCCTTTCTTTAAAGCTTTGTGAGCACATCTTGGCAACCTGTGGAGGTTTTTTTGAACTAAGCAAACTTCTCCTGGTTGGGGGAAGTGCATGGGGAGGGATGGAGAGCGCATGATCCTGGGAGGTCTTTTGTCCCTAAGACAGTGTGACTCAGGGAGCAGTGCCTGGGCCTCAGGCCTTCTGAGGGGTAAGCCTGGAAATCACATTCTTTTTTTTTTTTTAATTTTAAATACATTTTATTGATTTTTTTTTTTTTTACAGAGAGGAAGGGAGAAGAATAAAGATTTAGAAACATCGATTAGAGAGAAACATTGATCAGCTGTCTCCTGCACAGCTACTACTGGGGATGTGCCCGCAACCAAGGTACGTGTCCTTAACTGGAATCGAACCTGGAACCTTTCAGTCTGCAGGCTGATGCTCTATCCACTGAGCCAAACCGGTTTTGACTGGAAATCACATTCTCATTAGTGGGCCCAACTATTTCCTGTGACCTCTTCAATTCCAGTCAGAAAGTTCAAGGAGACCCTGGACAAAGAGACATAACCCTGCCCTCAAGGACCTTGCAGCCAGGCTAGGGGACAAGGCCAGCTCACTATGACAATATGAGTCATGGTGTCTCTACCAGCCCACCAGCGCCCATGGGCTGGACTGCGACTGGACCACCTGCTCTCCCCCATGTCCACCTTCCCTGGACCCACGATAGGGCTGCATACAGGACAGGCATCAACCACACACAGGAGGGGGCTTTCAGGCATGAACAGGGTAAATCCTGATTCGTGGACAGCTCAAGTCCAGAACCAGCAAAGGCCCTGGAAGAAGCCAGATCCGGGCCTCTCTTGCAGGCGGTGCGGCTCCTGTGAAAGCCAGAGCTTTGCAGACAAAGGCAGACTTGGCTGGGGACACTGTGGCATGTTCCTTTCAATATTTTTAATGCCTAAAATAGAGCCATCTATTCTGCCAGGATAGAAGCCGTGGCCTTCGCTCCCTCTGCAGCCAAAGGAGGAGGCGGAATTTAAGAATGCTCACCTCAGGGCCGTGTTCCAAGCCCAGGAAAGGTGTTTTCTTGGCCGAGAGCACAGCAAAGCCACATTTGCTCAGTAGAATGTGTTGTAACCCCCATTCATTTGGGCGGCTAATATTTATTGAGCATTTACCCTGTGTCAGCCCCGGGCCAGATGCTGGGGATTCGGCAGCCAACAAATCAGGCAAAATCTCTACCTTGTGACCTTGCATTCCGGTGGCAGCAGAGGCTGGCCTTGGTTTAACTCCACACTCTTTCTGAGGCGTGGAAAGATCTCTATAGACTCCATACAAGAGCCCTGGGGTCTAGCGTACCCTTTGCCACTGTCTCATCCTAGGATCTTCCCCTTCACGACTCAGTCTCCACCTCTGCTAAAGGGAGGGGCTGAGTGAACACATCTCCACAGTCCTCCAGATGCTTCTATGCTATGCTTTAGTGGCTTAAAGAAAAGCACCAGTGGAGACTGTTGAAAAGGAAAACTTGTCAAGCACTTTGAACACACCTACCTACCGGTAAGTACAATTGAGCTAGGTGTGGTTATCACAGCTCTCTTTTATTTGTTCGCCCCTAATTTCGTGGGCCAAGGCCGAGTTACCCTGTGTCTGTAAGTGACAAAGCTCTGAGGCTCTCACTGGTTCAGACGAGTGAGGCGAGGCTGAGCCAACATCTGCTTGGGTGGCTTCCATGCTGCTCTTCAGGGTTTTCAGAAACAGAGCGTGAGTCACCAGGAGGATGTCCAGGAGAGAGCTGTGACGCTGCTAAGAGGTGGGCCAGATTTCCGGGGCCTGGAGGACCTCTCCACATCCACCCCCAACCCCCACCCCACTCCTGAAGGCAGGCTTCTGAGGGAAATTCCTTTTAGGAGCACCCCAAGGCTGGCTCTGAGATGGTCAACCCGGGCTTAAGGAACCTCAGGTAGAAACCATGGGAAAACCTGGCTTCCTTAGGAATACATCCCAAGCATCCATGGGTGCACCCCATGACCTGGTGGATAAAAGACTGGCATCGAAGAGGGAAGCCACTGCCCCTGAGCCCTAGAGCCTGGGGCCTACTGACTACACCCCCTATTTTTCAGGGGGACTAAGTAGAAGGAGGTGCCTTTGGCAGGCCAATTGCAGCTGAATTCGAGCTCCATTTCGCTTGCAATCTGTAAATGCCTTTGAAATCCTCCGGGGACATAAATGAGCTACTATCTTCAAAGCTGCCCTATTTCTTAATTTCTTTAAGTGGGGAAACGGGGCATGAAGTAGATAATAGGATCATGGAAATCTGAGCTAGCGGGGATCTCCCAGAGCATCTCACCCAACCCCCTCATTGGCTCGCTCAGGAGATAAAAACTCGGGGAGGCTGGAGATGCATTCACCCAGGAGCCAGCACGGGCAGGGGATGGAGGCCTGCAGGGCCTCCTTAGCTGCACCTGGGGAGGGGCGGGCCTTGGCACCTGGCCCACCACCCTACGCTGAGGCAGGCTCTTCCCCAGCCAGCCTGCTCCTCTCTCCTTCCGTAATCATGTGTATTTCCTAATTACATGTGAGTCCTGAGGATCACATGAAGAGGCATCAAGAGGACCAAGTAGAATAAGCATGACGATCCTTGACAGGGGGACTGTGGAGGGCCAGCAGGTGGCTGGCACAGGGGAGGGGGCATCTGCCTTTCCATGGTGCACCGTGTGCCTATAATGCCCAGTCAAATATTAACATATACACATAGATAGGGTGTCCCCCCAAAGGTGTAAAGGCAGTGTTTATTAAAATAGATGTCATTTTCAAAATTGAGCTATCCGCTGTTGAAGTGCGTATGCATTTGGGGGGACACCCTATATATCTATTAGAACACATATACCTGCATACCTAAGATTTATCATTATAAATGTATGCAATTACAGTGGTACCTCGAGATACGAGTTTAATTCGTTCCGTAACCTTGAGGTGTGGGAAACTGTGAGACGCTTGAGTTGTGGTAAACTGGTGGGTCGTGTGCAGCCGGCCGATTTGTGCGATTACTCCTACCTCAAATGTTGCTCGTATTTCAAAGCAAAAATCGCTGGCTCGACGGCTCGTATCTCAAAAAATCTCGTATGTTAGGGCACTCGTATCTCGAGGTACCACTGTAATATTTTTCTTCTTTTTTAGAACAGCTAGACTACAGGCACGGAGTTGAAAGTTCACTTTGGAGATCAAGGGCGAGAGTTCATCTTTTGCTTGCGTTATCCCATCAGGAGTTGGGGAGGGCCAGCTCAGAGCAGCTGAGTGCTTCTCTGATCAAGAAGCTATGACCTAATCCAAGGGGATGGCAGCGGTGGGGGTGCAGGAGTAACCCCTTTCTGCCGGGCATCAGGGAAACACGCTCACACCGGGCTTTGCCACCAGCCAGCAGTGTGAATGGGACCCAGACCTCTCCCCTTCCTGGCTCTTGCCCACCAGCTGCTGCCTGAGGGGCAAGCTGGCCTTCAGCTTTCTCTGGTTACCTAGACTTTCCTTGCAATGCCCTGTGCCGTGGAAGGCCAGTTTGAGAACAGAGGGAGGTCACCTGCTGTGGGCTCTGCTCGGCCCTGGCTCTGCCTCCTCCACAGCCCTGTGGTCCCGGGCACCCCGGTGGTGTAGTGAAGGGAGGGGGGGTCTGGGCCCTGCGGGGACAAGATCCGAGGAGTTGGCTGTCAGGTGTCTCTCCTCTTGCTGTGGATACTTTAAGTCAAAAGAATATAGTATATGCATATAGGCATAGCCCATGGACACAGAAAATAGTGTGGGGAAGGCCTGGGTGGGGCAGGGGGGCAAAGGAGGGGAAAATGGGGGGACATCTGTAATACTGTCAACAATAGATTTTTTTTAAGAAAAGTACAGTGGTGCCTCGAGATAGGAGTTTAATTCGTTCCGTAACCTTGAGGCGTGGGAAACTATGAGACGCTCGAGTCTCAGTAAACTGGTGGGTCGTGTGCAGCCGGCCGATCCGCGCGATGACTCGTATCTCAAATGTTGCTCGTATTTCAAAGCAAAAATCGCTCGCTTGCTCGACGGCTCGTATCTCAAAAATCTCGTATGTTAGGGCACTCGTATCTCGAGGTACCACTGTATATTTCTTGCATGCTCTGAGCAGACCCTCCCTAGGCACTGGGGACACAGTGATGAGCAAGGCGGGTGTCGTTCATCCCAACTCCACGTTTCTCCCTGAGTGGGACAGGGAAGGGGACAGGAAAGGAAGCTGGTTGTGATGGGCATAGAAGGAGAGGAAGGATTATTGTGGGTGTCTGGAACACGTCACTGAGGGCCAGACACTCTGAACTAAAGGGACATGTGTGAGCTCATCACAGGATCCCAGGGGACCATCACCATACCTGAAGGCCACAGCCAGTGGAAGCTGGGAAAGGTCACAATGGAAGGCTGAGAACACTCCCCAGCCCCATCGCTTGCTTCGGGAGAGAGGTTCCCTTCAGATCGCCGTGGCCTCGTTTTACTGGCCTGTGTTCCGGAAGGGGCTCTGAGGAGGCCTCGGGGCCTCTTTCCTAGGCAGTGTGCGCTCTGTGCATCCCTGCTTCTGCCGACTTCTGCTCACTCACTGGCACACGCCCTGTCCTCCTCCCCAGGTGCGGATCCTCCCCTTGGACTGAGCTTTTCCCCTTCCTGAAGCCTGCCCTGCCCTGCCCTGCCCTGCCCACCCAGCCTGCAGGTCTCATCCTAGCTGTGTGTTGAGTTGTGTTCCCTCCCCCACAAAAAGATACCTTAGAGTCCTAACCGCCCCGCACCTGTGAATGTGACCTTATTTGGAAGCGGGATTCTTTGTACATGCCATCAAGTTAAGATGAGTGGGTTAGAGGGAGCCCTCATGCAGTGACTGGTGTTTTTATGAGAAGCCCATGTGACAGCAGGGAGGAGGCCATGTGATGCCAGATGCAGAGACTTGGGTACTATGTCTACAAGCCAAGGAACTCCAAGGATTGCCAGCAACCACCGGAAGCTAGAAGGGGCGGGAAGGAGCCTTCCCTAGAGACCTCAGAGGGATCTCAGCCCTGTTAGTACCTTGATTCTAGACCCCCGGCCTCCAGACTGTGAGAGACTCGATCTCTATTGCGTGAAGCCACTCAGGTTGTGGTCATGCGTGATGGCAGCCTTAGGAAACCTAATTACAGATAATGTCTTGTCTGCCCAACTGGATGGTGATGCCCAGACCTCAAGGGAGTCTTACTGCCCTCTGTACCCCAGGTATCAAGTGAGAAGTGATGGAGAGGATCCTGAGACCCCATGAGGATTCTTTCAGAATCATCCAGATTCTGACAGATTTGGGTACTCTTCATCCCACCCACACCCATCTCCTCCAGCACAGCCCGCCAAGATGAGGGTCCCTGACACTCTCTCTCCTGACCTTCTCTTCTGCTTGTGCCTGACCTTTCTCACATTCCGCAATTACGCATGTATTTGTGGGTCATTTGGTCCCTCCCAGTCACCTCCACTAGACTGTGAGCTCCATGAGGCAGGGACATGTGGGTTATGTTCACCCCAACGTGCACAATGTCTATCACAGTGCTTGACCCAAGAAGAGCATGATCAGTGATCATATCCGGGGAGGGACCTAGGGGTGAAGGTGAAGTGGGTGGGGGAGCAGGAGACAAACTGTTCAGTGATGAGTCTTCCATACTGCTTACATTTTCCCTTATGTTTAATGATAAAACAACTAGCTCGTATTTAAAATACATAAAAATACAGATTTCTACCCCAGAAAGGTAGCTCTGCTGTGGGACATGGGAATGAGTTTTGCAAGCTTCCCAGGTAAGCCAATGATGGGGTAGTAACTGAACCAAGCCAGGTGTCCCCACCTGAAGTCAACGCTGCAGCTCAAAGGTACAGAATATTGCCTTTCCAACCCAGGCTCTGTCTGGCCTGGCAGGAAGTTGCTCCAGTCTTTGGGATATCAATTTCCCCTGAGTGTAAAACTCCTGTTACACTGTGATCAGATGAACCAAGGTCTAGAATGAAGGCAGAGGGTCAGAGGAGAAGAGCAGATGCAATGCTGTTGAGAAGGGCCTGGGGAGGTGGAGCCCTGGAAGGGGGTGCTGAGACCCCAGGACCCTCCCGACCCTCAGTTGCCTGTGTCTTATTCACTGCTATGTGTCAGTGCCTAGAACACACCTGAAACAGGGTCAACCAGCCCATCAGCATTTGTGGAATGAGTGAATGAATGAATGCAAGGAAGATTAGGCAATCTCTTTGTTAGCTTCTGCATAGTTCTAGCACAGAGTAGGAACTTTATAATTATGTAAGTAATAAAGGGGTGCATGAGGAAGAATGGTGGAGATACAGACCTGGGCTTGCATTGGGCCTACCTCATCCTAGTTTAGATCCAAGGGCCATGGCAACCCTGCCAAGGATGAGCCGGTGGCCTAAGCCCAGCAGCTGCCCATGACTCCACCACCACAGAGACCCTTCTGTGTTATCATCATCATCTATGTACGTTGAATACCCTTCCCCCCAGACCTACCCTGCGGTGGCCTGAACTGGCTATTTAGGTGCTGGCGAAGTTTTGCAAGCTTCCCACGTAAGTCAATGATGGGATAAGAACTGGACCAAGCCAGGTGTCCCCACCTGAAATCAATGCTGCAGCTCAAAGGTATAGAATATTGCCTTTCCAACCCAGGCTCTGTCTGGCCCGGTAGGAAGTTGCTCTAGTCTTTAGGATATCAGTTTCCCCTGAGTGTAAAACCTCTGTTGCACCGTGATCAGACACAACAGTGGAGCCATGCAAAGCCCCAGATCACAAGTGCAATGTTGAGTTTAGGGAAGGTCTTAGGGGGACATCTGGGCACACAAGAGGTAGGGAGGTGCCAGGAGGCCAAGCAGGCACTAAATGCTAGGGCAGCAGAGGCCCTGGGAAGGGATGTCCCAGAGGACTGGGATACCATGGCTGCTAACAGGAGAGGATGGGGTCAGAATTCCAGAAGGGTCGCAGGGGTGTCTAGAAGATCGTGGTCCTCAGCTAGGTATAGAAAGGAGGCTAGAACAGCTTGGTTTGGGGAGAGAGAAAAAGTTAAGGAAGTTAGCATTTGTTCTAGATTATTACCTCTGGGGCATGTCTGAAGCCTTTTAGACAGCAAGTATCCCCTGAGATCCTCAGCAGGCCATGAAAAGTGAGCAGGAAGAGGGTACTCCTCCCACTGGACCAGCCGGAGGCCCCAGAGAGGTTAACAAGGATGGTCCCCATCAGAGGGCCACGGGACTCTCATCTCCCTATTTCCTGACTTCCTGTCCTCCTGGGTGTGTTCATTCTCCTGAGACCTTGGATGTGAGGGGTTGAGAAATGTTAAAACAAGATGAAGGGAAATGTGACCTCTACAGATCTATCTGTGATCCCCCAAGTTTTGTGAACAGGGTATATAAAAAAAAAGAATGGCAAATTTCCAGCTTAAGTGGCCATCAGTTGCACAGTGCACCATCACCTTATGAACCAGTTAAAGAGTTTTTAAAAGACAATTAAAACTAGGACACACAGGTATTTATAAGGTACATCCCAGTTTCAGGCTAGAAATGTAAAAGTGTGTGCATCTTAGAAGCTCACGATGCTGTGGCAGTCAGTAGGAGAGCTTCTTTGAAAGTCCTGGAGAGTGTCAAGCAGAGACCCTGGAGATATCCTCACCAGCTATTGGGACTCTTGTAAAGATACCTCCTCCTTGACCTCTAAGATATAAGGGGCACCATGTTCCCATAGCATTGTTAGATTTCAGCACCTACATACCCTGGTCACACTGTGCCTCATGCATGAGAAAATTCATCTTTACCGCCCAAATGACAGAAGCCCTCACATCTCAGTGACCCCTGATAGTTTACCCACTTATGTCAGTTAATGTCCACCCTAATCTTTGGAGGGAGGTCGTATTTTGCCACTCTTGGCCTTCAACACACGCCAGTGAGTCTGAGAGCTGGCATCTGAGCCCAGCCCCCAACCCCAGACCCTGCAATGCTTCCTCTCCATCACAGGTGCTCCCCTAAGACATCCATGCCCACCTCCTGCCGGTGCCTCTGCTAACCTGCATGCCCCTCCCTGACATGGAGACTTTGTGGTTCTTGCCCTCCTGGTCCCGGAATGAGAATGGAGAATGGTGAGGAGGGGGGTCTTGGTCTTTCTTCCAGCTTAGTGCCTTTGACCACGTCCCTTCCTCTCTCTGGGCCTCTGTTTCCTGGATGATGGGCTGGATATCTCTGGGGTCCCTTCCAGCCCTGTCATTCCAGGCCTCCCCTTCAATCCCTGAGAGCTGGGTCTTGCTGAACACTGGGAATCACTGGGAGCCATGCCCCAGTCCCAGGTCTCTGGGCCTTCAACATCAGGCATTTGTGTTTGGTTAATGCTCTGGATGCACATCTCATTTCCTTCACCGGAGGGAGGACCCAAGGCTGGAACACGGGCAGAGGTCATCACACTGGCTTAAGGAGCCAGAGTCCTGCTCCTCTACTCACTAGCAGCCCTTGACTCCTTGAACCCATCGCTTCCACTCTAATTCTCAGAGTCCACCCCCCTAACTGCAAAAACACCTGTGGGAGGAAGGTGCCGAATTAAGGAACCTTTAGGCAATGCTCCTTACCAGTGGCAGTGGGGTAAGGGACAGGGAGCAAACTAGTATTCATTGAGTACTTATCAGGCTAAAAGCTATATTTATCCCACACTCACCCAGCAGCCTGACTCAGAGCCTGTGTTCTTGACCCAGTCCCAGGCCATCCTGCCTCTGTGGCAGCTCCCATTCCCTGCTCCTGACATTGTAGTGTAACTAGACTCACCCAGCAACCCAGGGGGCAAGGTCACGATTACATCCCCATTTCTCACATAGGAAGCTGAAGTACCAAGAGGTCAAATACTTTGCCCAAGGACACACAGTTTCTGTTGAGGATCTACTGTACACCACACCCTGGCCTGGGCATACTCATCGTCTCATTCTAAGCCCTGACATCCTACGATATTCTTACGGACAAGATGGAAAATGAGACCTAGTCACTAGAACAACAAGGATGTGCAACTAAATGAAAAAGCACATCCCATCAATATAGGTTGGTGGTTTGACACCAGCTTGTAGGGTGGCTGATGGCTTCTCAATTCCCACTTTGGGGCTCTGTCCTAGCCTGTTAGCGAAGCCGTCCAGGGCATGCTAGCCCCATCCACCAATAGCACTAAACTGAGAGTGACAGCCTGTAACTAGGATCAACATAAGACTTGACGTATGATTCCTAGGAACCAACTGAGGGGAAAAAAACACACAAAACTACCTGTCTCTCAATATCTGTTCTCTTTTTCTGAGGTAATAGAACCCCTGAATTTAGCTGGATACATGTCCTTCCAAAACATGGACTACATTTCCCAACCTCCTTTGCAGCCATGCAGGCTCATGTGGCCTACTTCTGGTAAATGGGATGTGAATAGGAGTGACTCCTACAGCACTGTGTCATGATCTTTTTACCCTTTGTCTTCTTCCTCATCACGCTGCTTGGAAAGTGGACGTGGTGTGAACTGTCCCGTACCATGCAGAAAAGGGCCACACTCTAAGGAGGGTGGAGCGACAAGAGAGGAAGCACCTGAATCCCTGACATCAAGTACCTGCCTGCCACACCTGCCCAGGATCACTAAGTTGGTACCCCCTGCAAGTCTCCTTGGAGTCTCTGTCACTAGAATCAAACGGATACCGTAGCTAATAAACCAGCTCTACTAGACAAGGATGTAAGCATCTCCATCGTAAGTTACCACATTCAAGAGCTCTGGTCCCCGTGAATTAAGCTTGATGACTGGGTGAAGTAAAACATCTGATGCAAACTTGGGCCACATTAAGAGAAATGTAGATTCTCAATAAGGGGAGGATGTCTGATAGTGGCTACCTTCCCATAGAAAGGGCTTTGACCAACTGAAGTTCATCAGCTGAACACTGGGAATGTCCTGGATGCGACCCACGACACCCCAGAAGAAGGGACCGGGGCTGCTTGGCCTGATGTATTCTCCAAAGGACCCAACAGAGCCCTCCCTGCAGAGGCTGCCGAGAGGCGAACCAGTGGTGGGAAGAAAAGGCCAGGGGCTGGGAGGCAAAGGACCCGGGGGCAAGGTTGTCATCCATGGGCCACTGCCCTACAGAGGTTATGCGTTGAGTCAACTCCCTTGCCTCACAACTACCTCGACCACTGGCCTGCAGTGACAGGGCCAGCCAGGCACGAGAGGAGCAAGGATGCACTGCCTTCTGCTCCAGAGGCGCCCCGGAAAACATACCCAGCCCTCGAGGGGAGACTGCTTCGATGCATGGAGCAAGAGGACCCCTTTCTTTACCCCCTCAAATTCTTGTGGACCCCATCCCGGCACACATAGGTAGTTTCACTGTCAGTGAGGATGCATTGTCTGTGCATGCGATTCACAGCTGGGCCCTTCCCCCAGGTCGTAGAAGAGCCCTCGTGATGTACAAGCTAGAGCTGAACCCCAGTGCAGCAACTGAAAACTG
>PVJN01035044.1:0-22376 GCA_004026805.1 Lasiurus borealis
ATTTTTATATCCCCACTTCCAAGCACAATGTCTTGCCCATGGTAATTGCACAATAAATATTTGTTGAATAAATAAACTAATGATGGGTTAGTTATCCAACCATTCATTGATAATTTTATACAGAAAATAAGATCTCCTATGACATTTTCCAAGAGGAAATAAGTAGTTTGGGGATGGTGATTTGAACCAAAGTGTTCTGAGATGGAGGCAGAAGATAAAAAGGGCTACACACCTTACCTGATTCATATCTAACCAGAAAGTCAGATGGGTCTGAGCCTGCAGAAGGATCTATCAGAGATGCTAGAAAGGGCAGAGGTAGGGAAAGGAAGTTGAGACTGGTACTCGAAGTGGAGGAAAAGAATAGACTTAAAGCCCCAGAAAGTCATTTCTGAAACAGTTTCCATTAGCCTAATAAAAGAATGAGAAAATTTTGTAATCTCAAAAATCCTTCCAAGTAAATTAAAGTATATGTAAGGCTTGCTAGATTTGGAATAGGGCCAGCTCTGCCATTAGCTAGCTCCCAAACTTAGGTGAGTCACCTAGTCTCTCTAAGCATCAGTTTCCATCTGTCCAAAATAAGGCATTGACTAATGATCTGAAAGGTCCTTGGAAGCTCTGTAGTTCTTTTATTGTAACAGCATATTGAGAATTAAAGCTCTACCAAGGAAAAATAAAATAGGTTCTTTTTAATTCATGGAATTATCACAGGGATTCTATGTGTGCAATAATACGGTCTGCTCTTAAAAATTCATTGTGTTTTAGACTTTTATTTATAACTAGAGGCTTAGTTCACAAATTTGTGCACAGGTGTGGTTCCTCAGCCTGGCCAGCCATTGTGGCCCATTGGGTCCAGACTGGCAGGTAAGGGGATTATGGGAAGTTGTCTGTGGGAGCACACTGACCACGAGGGAGCAACCCCTGCATTGAGCATCTGCCCCCTAGTGGTCAGTGTGCATCACAGTGACTGGTCGACCAATCATTCTGGTCATTCAGTCATAATGGTCGCTTAGGCTTTTATAGATAGATGATATAGATATAGATATAGATATAGATATAGATATAGATATAGATATAGATATAGATATAGATATAGATATAGATATAGATATAGATATAGATAGATATAGATGATATAAGCTGACATCTAGTTTAGGATAATTATAATGGACCTCAAGAAGGAATGTATCTGCCAAGAAGGATTCCTCATGGTTAACTGAGAACAAATGCATTACTAGAATCTTCTGAATGCAGACAGAAGACCCTCACACATGCTGCATTTCAGAAAAAAGCTACAGATAAAGCTTCAGCCTCCTTCTCTATGCTCCTGTTGTCAGAGCCTTTATAAAGAAGCTCCTGGTATCATCTTTCAACCAATGGACCGAGATGCCCAGACCACTCTGAACTGTGCAGCTACATTCTCATGGCTGAACAATCAGAGCAACTGGAATGCTCAAAGATAATATGATGCTCTATGAACCAATCAGGTTGTGTAAATTTGGATTCCTCATTTGCATGAAAGTGGAGCAATTGAGAACTAGGATGAGAATTTTTGTTACAAAAGCAGCCTTCCTTTTGTCTTCCAGGAACATACTTTCAGTTTCCAGAGAAGGCTGTTTCCCCAGTTTGAAAACCGTTCTCTTGAATAAAGCTTCTCCTCTTTCTGAACCCCAGATTTGGGATTTTAGTTGATATTAGATTGATAGCAGTGAACTTCTGTTGATGTTTCCAAAACACAGAGCATGACACCACACTAAATTTATTCTTAACTTGGAGTCACCCCTCACAACTCAGGATTCCTCATATGCATGAAAGTGGAGAAAATGAGGTATGAAAATTCTAAGTCTCTAGAGTCTTTATAAAAACTAGCTTGAAAATATTACAATAACAATTTAGTTCTTGGACAGTAAGTAAAACTTAAAAGCCTATACCCAGCATCTGGGTTACTCTCTAGACTTAAAACACACACACACATATTAACTCTGAAGTTGGTAGAAGAGTGACTTACAATTCTGTGACTTTTATGCTTACACGCAAATTGCACATGAATACCTAGGGGTTGGTGTCAAACTCAGGTTTAAGTGACGGGAACTGATTTATCTATTTACTTGGTCCATAAAGGCTTAGTGCCTAGGCAATCAATCTAACTCTTTGCAGGAAGACATGTTATTTGACATTTTCACCACAAAACCTCCTATGTCCTCAATATGCTATCTCTGATTATTCTTAAATACAATCTCAGTTGGCAGAAAAGGTCACTATAACGGGACTCTTAAAAGCTTCAGAGACGCACTTCACTAGATTCTAAAGCACTCAAGCCATATCTCCAAAGCGCAGGCGTTCTCCAGAGTCTCCTTCAAAAATTACTCACAGCCCAGCTACCATGGGGGCCATAAAAGGCACAGCCTCAGGACCAAAATGAGTTCTTTATTCTGCTAATCCCACAAGGAATAGTTTCTACATTATCAATATCTCTAAAGCCCCATAAAATAACATGGTTCTGTCAACATCAACTTCAAATAAACACTCCAAACCTGAAATTCCCAGAAAATGAAAGTCAGTTTTTCTTTGATATAGAGCTGGGACTTGTCATTTCCAACGGAACATTAATCACGTCAAGTATTTCTAAGCAATCCAGAAGGTTCATGCCATATATTAATTTATCAATAGTTTTGTCCAATTTGTACATGACAAGCCTTGTATGTAGGAGTAAGACATTTAGCTAGTGAGTAAATCCAGCTGAACACACAGCATCTCAAACTATACAAAATTTTTGTTATCTACTTGTAATCATAAAAATGTTCTTTGACTTGGCAAGAGAGTCAATTCTCGTGATTGTGATTAAAATAGAGAGGCTCATAACCTTTCCAAAAACAAATAGTTTCTAACCAGAAAAAAAAAACTTTTTGAAAAAATTTCATGCCATAGAAAACTATTATATCGTACATACTAAAAATTTTGAAATGTAGCTATTTCAAATGTTAACTATCTATTGTCATATGCAAATCACAAATGATAGGGATTACTGATAACTATTGGTTAAATCAACTATACTGTAGTAAGAGTGAATAAGATCACAATGTAGGTGAAATTACTTAGTATACTGTGAAGCGCTTTACAAATAGAAAAATTAAGAGCTATGTAGAGAAAAATGCTAAGATGTACCATTATTTAAGGGTGCTGGAGTCTAATAAAATTGACCACTTCTGTAATCCTTTGAGAAAAGAAGTTATAGTTATATTTTGCCTGTATGCCACTCAGGTTTCCACAAGTTTCCAAAAGGAAATTTTGTTTTTGGGGAAACTACATTAGAAGCAAGAAGACAAACAGGCAGAAAAAAACAGAGAGTGAGGTAAGAAGTAGAGAGATAATCTAAAGAGCTAGAAGGTTTATATATTGCATGTACTTAATTGTGGAACTATAAAAAACCCTACTTTATAGTCTCATAATGTGCTTGTTTTCCTTTTCAGGAAAATTGATGCGAGTTTTATGTTTGTTATGGGCTATTTAAATAATAGCGTAAAATTCTCTTCTGGAGATATGTTTAAGAGAGACAAGTATTTGTTTACTGGTTTTATTAATCAAATTCTAACTAGCTTGCAATTTTATTACTTTAACATGTCTTCAAAAATCTTGTTGAGTGAGTTTAAATACTGATAAACTAACATTTCAGTATCAAAAGCCTATATTTTTATTTCTAAAGATGCATTACTTTCTTTAATGAGATCCAAGAAGTGGATTTTAGCATCACAGATATTCAGAACTGGAAGCAGCTTTCTATGTCACTAAGTCTGACCTTCAGTTGAAATTATGAATTATCTCTGAATTGCTGCAGGCTAGTGGGAACCCAGGTGCTCTTTGAACACTTTCCATGATGGGGAATCTTACTACTTCAGGAGATCTTCATTTAAATTTCAAAGAGTTCTGGTAGATTCTTTTCAAAGTTCATATATTCACTTTAAATCTTTTTGATCTCCACTGCTCAGACATATTTCTCCATATAGAGAATAAATCTAATCCCACTTCTCCATGAAAACTCCATAAATGTTAAGGAAAGCACTTTGAAGAGATTCTAGCACATAATATCCACTCAATAAATATAAGCTATTATTACTTTTATAATCAAAACGCCAAAAACGTTTTTTTCTTCTGACTTTCCATATCTAGTTTCCTTAAGATTCTCCTGCTTAAAATGTTTTAAAGATCTCTCTCAGCCTCAACTTCAAACCATGCTCAGGACACTCACCTTCTATTCAGAGAAGTTGAGAATCTGACTTAATGTGACCGGATGCCAGGACGCTGTCTTCATCTTTTCACCATTTTTGTTTCTGTTTGTTTACAAGGAGAGCTCACTTCAACTCAACAGAACAAGTATTTATTGAGTGTCTGCTCTATGGATGACTCATACAATCTGAAGTTTCCTACCAGGTGGTTCTGAGAAAATTATCACACAGGTTTTCCTTTGCTCTTTTACAATCATCTATAGCAGCAGTCACCAGCTGGTGGTCCGCAGACCACTGGTGGCCCGTGAGGTCCGAAAAGTTGGTGACTGCTGATATATAGAACTGTTTATCCATTACCAATATATGTTCAAATCCTGTTAATGCTTAATATTAATTAGTTCTTCAAAAATTGATACTAGTCATTGGATTTATTTAAGAAAACCTGACTATATTGATAATAGTATTATATTATAAACTAGAGGCCCTGTGCACGAAACTCGTATATGGGTGGGGGTATCCTTCTGCCCAGCCTACTCCCTCTCCAATCTGGGATCTCTTGAGGTCGAAAATCCCTCTCACAATCCAGGACTGCTGGCTCCCAACTGCTTACCTGCCTGCCTTCCTGATTGGCCCTTACCACTTCTGCCTGCCAGCCTGATCACCCCCTAATCACTCCCCTGCCAGCCTGATTAATGCCTAACTGCTCCTCTGCCAGCCTGTTTGCCCCTAATTGCCCTACCCTGCAGGCCCAGTCACCCCCAACTGCCCTTCTTTGCAGGCCCGGTCACCCCCAACTTCCCTCCTCTGCCAGCCTGGTCACCCCTAACTGCCCTCCCTGCAGGCTTGATCACCCCAAACCACTCTCCCTTGCAGGCCTGGTCCCTCCCAACTGCCCTTCCCTGCTGGCCTGATCATCCATAACTGCCCTCCCTTGCAGTCTGGTCCCTTCCAACTACCCTCCCCTGCTGGACATCTTGTGTCCACATGGGGACAGAACCTTTTGACCACATGGGGGCAGTCATCTTGTGTGTTGGAGTGATGGTCAATCTGCATATTATTCTTTTATTAGATAGGATAGAGGCTTGGAGCATGAGTGGAGGCCAGCTGGTTTGCCCTGAAGAGTGTCCTGGATCAGGGTGGGTGTTCCCTTGGAGCATGGGGTGGCCTGGGAGAGGGGCCTGTGGTGGTTTGCAGACAGGCCGCGCACCCTAGCGACCCAAGTAGAGGCCCTGGTATCTGGGATTTATTTATCTTCTACAACTGAAACTTTGTAGCCTGGAGCGGAGCCAAGCCTTCTGCTTGCATAGCCATTAAAACTTTGTTACCTTAAGCACTGGCTAGGCTTTGTGGAAAGCTTGGCTTCCTCCATTGCCAGAGGCAACCCAAGCCTCTCTTCTGCTCTCTCTGTAGTTATAGCCATCTTGGTTGGGTTAAATTTGCATACCTGCTCTGATTGGCTGGTGGGCATGGCTGGTGGGCATGGCTTGTGCGTGTAGCAGAGGTATGGTCAATTTGCATATTACTCTTTTATTAGATAGGATATACTAGAGGCCCAGTGAATGAGATTAGTGCACAGGTAGGATCCCTAGCAGCTGTCCGCTGCCTGCCAGGGCTTCCCTTCCCCAGCAACCAGCTGCCAGCTGGGGCCTTCCTTCTTTGAATCCACCCCTTGGTGATCATCACACATCATACTGAGCAATTGAACTCCCAGTCAGTAGAACTCCTGAGGAGACACTTTGCCTATTAAGCTTTTATATATAGAGATATAAAATACAAATGCTTGCTTTTTAATAGGCTGTGCTAATATAACCAAATCCTATAAAATATATTTCAAACTTCATTCTAATAATCTTCTAAGAAGATTTAGAATCTTCTTAGAGTCTAAGAATATTCAAGATAATACAATTCTAGTATAAAGAGAAAATTGGAGAAGTCCTGTAAATTATTTCAAAGAGTTTTTACTATAGAATAGGAATATAACATGGGCTTTTCGCTTTAACTTGAAGTGAATAAATTCTTGAGTTTCAAATATTTAACTTAAGCTTCATTATCATTATTAACTTCATATTGTATTTTAAAATAGTTACTAGGAGGATTTCCAAACAAAAGCAATGGTAAAACAAACAAACAAACAAAAAACCCACCGTAGTAAAAGATATTTCTACTCAATTCTCCTCTACAAAACAGAATGAAAACCCACTCTCCACCAAAAAAGAAATAAAAAAGGGAATAAGACTCCATATTTAATGAAGCTGCCAAATACAGTGAGTTTTGTGCTGAAGACAATAAAATGACAAGAGCAAACTCATGTCTCTCTTATTAAATTAATTAAACAAGAAGGCCATTAGAAGGAGTTGGCCTATAAAAAAAAACACAGTATCTAAGCCTGTAAATGCTGCCAGGTTTGTAAATGGATACTTAAGAACAACTAATCACAAAAAGACAATAAGAATTTAAGCTACAGTCAATCTATAATTTTATCTCTTGGCTCTAACCACTTCTGGGTTGAGTCCGTCAGTTTGAACCACTTTGGAAAAATACCATCTGGTTCCGTCACATACAGACTAACACTTCTGTTCTCACTCACATCAGAACCTATAGGTTTTAGCTAAAACAGAGTATGGATTTTTAAAAAATAATAACTATATTACAAATGTAATATATACATATGTCCTCAAGCATTCACATTCCTAAAAAAAGAACCAAAATAAATAATTATGCAATCTAAGAAGTTAAAAAAGAAAACCAAATTGATTTTAGTTAATGACTTAAAAAAGAAGAAAAGCAATGCATTGATAAATAAATCCAAAAGCTAGTGTTTCCCACTCCCATATAATCAAGAAATAAAAACGCTAAAACACAAATATTCAAAATGAAATCTAGGAGAGAAATAGTCAAAATATGGGAAAAATGCATGAATTATTAGAGAATGATTTGCTCAGTTCTATGCAAATATGTTTTAAAATCCAAGTAAAATAGGCAATTTCACTTCTTTTTCCTTTTATTACTATAACCCATTTCACCTTCCTTTATCCCTTAGGAATCCAATCTATTGTGTTTAATGTTTATCATAATTGTTTGTAGTATATATCTTTAGAAGATGTGAGTCGATATTGCATTTATTTATTGCATCAGTTTATTTCTAATATATGTATATAGTATTGTATCTCCCTTTGGTTTCTTGTGGGATATTTTTAAGCACCAGCGTTTCTAAGATCCATCCATATTGCTCTGTGTACAACTAACCAGTACTTTTCATTGCTATATGTGTGTATCCACCATACTTTATCCTCTCTTCCAGTTATGACCACCTAGATTACCTCCAACTCACCACCCACACAGCTAAGACGATAATAAATACAGTGTTACATATCCACTTTTACAGTTCTTATTTCCTTCATATATAACAGGTATTTATAAATATCCTATATAATAAAAGGCTAATATGCAAATCGACAGAGCAATGGAACAACTGGTTGTTATGATGTGGACTGACCACCAGGGGGCAGACGCTCAATGCTGGAGCTACCCCCTGGTGGTCACTGCACTCCCACAGGGGGAGCGCTGCTCAGCCAGAAGCTGGGCTCACAGCTGGTGAGCACAGCAGAGGTGGCAAGAGCCTCTCCCACCTCCGCGGCAGCGCTAAGGATGTCCGATTGCTGGCTTAGGCCAGTTCCTGCTGGGGAGCTGTCCTAAGCCATCAGTCGAATATCCCCTGAGGGCTCTTGGACTATGAGAGGCTGCAGCCCAGGCTGAGGGACCTTCCCCCAGAGTGCACGAATTTCATGCACCAGGCACCTAGTATAAAATATTTAGGTTTATGTTACTGAGACTAGTACAACTTTTTGGTAACTACATAGTCAGGTTTGTTAAACTCTAAAACAAGATTGATCCAACAATTCTAATGTTGAGAATTTATTTTACAAACAGATACCTTGGTATATGTATAAGGATGTTCACTCATATTATTCTTTAGAAAAAAAATCTACAGGGTAAAATCTTACATGCTCTTCAATGAGAAACTAATTAAATTATCATTCATCCATTCAAACAAATATATAACAGTTATATAATAGGAATGAAGTGCTGATATGATCTCCAAGATGAGTTAATCCATAAAAAAATAAGACATAAGTATATTACATATGTAAATAGATTCCATTTGTGTATACATATGAAACTGTGATGACATTACTTCTGCACAGTGAGAGCACAGTTTTCATTTGTAATTTTGTTTGTTTTTCATTCCTTTACCATTATATTTAACCCATCTATAAATCTGACTTACTGGCTTTTATGTCACATTTTCTCTGGGACAAATCAACTTTAAAATATGGAATCTGTACCTATCAATTTGTCACTTACCCCTTACCTTGCTAGGTTGGCTATATACCCTCTAACCCCAATGCCTACCACCACCAATAACAGAATATATCATCCCAGTTACCACAGGTCTACTATCTCTCTCTTTCCATTCCCATCTGTCCCCTCTTTTCATTGCACTTTTTATTAATTTGAGCATTAACTCGGAAATGGCATAATATATACAGTGACTTCTGGGGTTCTGATATGCACTGGACACGGAAGGAAAGGAAGGAGATAAATGCCTCACCACAACAGCTTCCTCTTTACTGTCATTTACAAGTGAACCCAGATGGTGATGGTATAATATTTCCCTTTGAAAGAAATTGCCAGTTATGGAGTTAAGCATACCATAAACTCATCATTAATTATTCTAAGCTCTTAATATGCTTTTCATCTGAGCTTTTAAAGTTCTGCAGGATAGGTATTATTATCCTATCTATAAAGACAGAAATAATGTGCCATACACAAGATTAAGTGTCTTGTTGAAGGATTCATAGCAAGCCCAGTGAGAGCTAGAAATCACATTCATGTCGTCAGATTTCGTCTTCTCCACCACAGTGACCAGAGAATCAATATCACTTTTCACCTTTACAGGACTATTATTTCTAATCCCTTACTGTGTGTCTCTTTTATTCAAGATTTTAAAAGTCTATAAATAACCTTTTCATGTTAAACACACCCCAAAACCCCGGGGTAGTTCTCTATTCAAAGCCCAGAGACAACTCTGCCCTTGTGAGCAGACAATAAATGAGGAAAGGAAGAAGTTGATTTAATTTCCATCTCAGTCACTGAATTACAGTATCATCTTGAACAATTGATTTTGTCTGCATGCACTAACTTCTCAGCTGTTGGATTTTGGATAAAATTTCACTTCCCTTAGGGAAGTAAGAGCTACTGAGATAATTTCTTTAAAATCCTAGGAGCTCAATAATACTAAATGAAAAAGAAAAAAAAAAACAGGTGGCCATCTACATCATTCTATTATTCTATTAGAGTGAGGGCCTCAGAAATTTATTTTGCCTCAGGAAGTTCTCTTCCTCAGCAATCCCTCTGATTTATTGACACATAGGATGTTTGCAACGTCAAGAAACCTGGAGAACAGGGCAGAAAAATAAAGCACGTACCATCGTGCTCCCATAATCCAGGGTTCTGTCTCTGGAGAACCCATTACCAGCAGTAACTTCTGGTGGGTAATTTACTTTCCAAGCCTCAGTTCCTTCATCTGAAAAATGGGGCTAAAACTAACACCCTCATCATAGGATTGTGGGATTAAATAAGTTAGTACATGTAAATAACTTAGAAAAATGTCCAGTGCGTTACAAGAACTAAATAAATGTTAGCTATGTTTAGCATTGCTGTTATTGATATTATTAATTATAATTTATATATAATACATAATATTTAATATTATTATATAAGATGTCTAAATCTCACAAATGACTCAAACATTCTATCAATGGGAGAATGCTCCTATTTTAGTTATATCAAGGATCAGCAATTTTTTGTAAAAAGCCAGATAATAAATATTTTTCATTTTGTGGGCCACACGGTCTCTCTCACAACTATTCAGTGTTTAACTCCATTGTTGTAGCTTGAAAGCAACCATGAAAAGACTTAAACAAATGGTTATAGCTATGTTCCAATAAAACTTTATTTACAAAAAGAGACTATAGTTTGCCAACCCCTAAAATAAATCAAGAAATCTTTCAAAGTCACTGTTTTTATTTAGTTAAGTAAACTGGGACTTTAATGAGGAAATTACTCCTCCTGCCAAAAGACATGAGATAAAATATATTACCCATGATCATGCCCCAAATATCACCTCAAGGCAAGGTGATGATGCTCCCACAGGACAGAGTGCTCAGATTAGAAAGCAAAGCCATAGCACTGGGCACAGAAAAGATGCCACTTCCAGGGCAATGAGTGGTATTCATTTGGCAAAGGACTGGAAAGAGCAACCATCTTTGAGAACATGGTTAATAAAGTTTGGGTACATAAAGTGAACAGTAACAATGTATAGATGTGGAGACAGAAATTTCTGAAAATGCTAAGAAAGGCTTTACTTAAAAGGAAGCAATACCCCAGGACACACTGAGACATGGGACAGGAATGATGGGAAGACACATTATAATCAAGCATCAGCATAACATGGGACATGCCGAATGGAAAGCAATCACGGCCAGGCCAGAACGAAGAACTAGTCTCATTGCTACTGAAAAGTTTTCCCCAACTTCCTAGTGAAAAAAAAGAAAAAGATTAAGACCAGAACTCCTTTGTACATCACTTGCAGTGGTAATACTTGGCTCAAGATATTATTCTTTCTAGCAGTGATGAGCGCCCCACGACAATATGCCTCTCGCTGACTATCTTCTCCATCCCTCTTCTAGAAGAAAAGAGAAAACCCAAGAACTGCCTGGTGCAGAGCCCCGATTCCTACTTCATGGATGTAAAATGCCCAGGATGCTATAAAATCACCACTGTGTTTAGCCATGCATGAATGGTAGTTTTGTGTGTTGGTTGCTCTACTGTTCTCTGTCAGCCAACAGGAGGAAAAGCAAGGCTTACAGAAGGATGTTCCTTCAGAAGGAAACAGCACTAAAAGCATCTCAAAACAAGATGAGTGGGAAACCATCCCAATAAACAAATTTTGAATTTAAAAAAAGGTATTTTTCTACCCTTGAGACAATGGAGATAGTGAAATAATTTCTTTAAAATCTTGTAGCTCAAATGGACCCTGTGAAAATAAAGTATAGGGGTCGCCTTGCATTATCTCATTACTAATTTAAGGCTTGGTCAATTTGTTGTGTATCAAGACATTTTCATCCTAAGCATTAAATATTTATTGTATTGAATCCCTTAGGATGACAGTTTTTTTTTTCCCAGAGAGGAATTTAAGGAAGAAGATAGTGTGAAAAATGACTAAACCTCACCTTTACAAGGACAAAAACTATATCACTAATACATATTGTCTGACCTTTAGACGCTCGAAGGGATGTTGAATGAATGAATAAAAATTCATAGTATCTAATCATATTTAAAATAGCTATACATTGTTGTTGTTTTTATTTTGTAGGGTAGGTTCAGTCATTCTTAATCTATTCAACAGCTTCACACAGCTCTAAAAAACTCTCCTCCAGATATTATCTTAATGGCTAGGTGAATCCTGCATAACTATCAGATGAGTAAAATTAATTACACAGTGACCATTAATGACAAACCTTATTTCTCTCTATAGCTGTTCTACATTAACATATGAACATATATAGGTATATATAGATGTACATACATACATAAATACCTCGAAATGTTTGTCTCATCCAGGGAACACGTTAAAAAAGATGAGAGAATTTCCCATTTGAGAGACCTTTGCATTAACAATGTATTTAGCAGATTTCAAAATTAGATTCATGAGGTTACTCTCTTTGACTTGGAGCCAAATTAAATTGTGTCCTTATTCATAGTAATCAGACAATATTAAATATTGTAGGTTTCTGATGAGACATTGAAAAAGAAGAAAATAAATCACAGCAATTGGTTCTCTTATGATGCCAAATTGATAGTCACTTTTTTGAAAGCCAGCGGCTAAAGCAGAGTATGCAGGTATTTTATATAAAATAGATATTAGATATGTACAATCATATATATTATAAATTTATACATTTATTATACATGTTTATAAAATCTAGATTTTACTCCTATGTTGTAAATGTATCTGTATATATTGTATATATTGGATAATTTATGAGATCTTTCATTTCAGCTCTGATTATTATGTTAGCTAAAGTCTTAAACTGGGGCAGTCTTCTAAAATGCTTTGGCTACATAACACTGTATTTCTAGAAAGAGAAATATTATCATCTTCATGATTAACTTATCTTTTTATTTTCATAAAATAAGACTAAATGTTTCCATTGGTCTATGTTTACTGCGGATGTAATTCTGCCATATTCAACTAGACTTTTTTTTTATGCCATTTCCTATTCTGAGGATTTTCAGATATAATGTAGACTTTCAGAGAAATGAATAGCCTGCAGTGCTTTGCAAAGGTATAATTACATCAAGGACTTCATAAACTAAAAGCCTAATGAAATTATTGCCCTGTAATTCTCTGCGGGTTGTTTTATAGTCTGTAATGCTATATTTGGTATATGTTTTAAAATAACCAAAGCAGCCTGGCCATTGTGGCTCAGTTGGTTGAGCATTTACCCATGCACCAAGAGGTCAATGGTTTGATTCTGGGTCAGGGCACATGTCATGATGTCAGGCTTGATCCCCAGTAGGGGGCCTTTAGGAGGCAGTCAATGATATTTATCTTACTGATGTTTTGGTCTCTCTTCCTTCATCCTTCTCTAAAAATCATTAAAAAATTTTTAAAAATAAAATAATCAAAGTAGCACTAACAATAAACAAATCTTCACCTAAGCTATTCTAGCATAATCATAATTTATATTTAAATAGATATAACTTTATTGCAAGTGAGACAGAGGAATGAGTTTCACAAGAACAGAGGAAAAAATTTTTAAGGCACAAGGGGCTTCCTAAACATCTTCCTAGTTTTTTTAAAGTTATGTGTAAGGCATTTAGAATGATTATTTTATTATTAGCTCATGAGGCTACTATAAAGAAAATGAGATTATGGTTAAGGGAAGAGCTTACAACTTTCAAAATATATATATATATATATATACACACACACACACACACACACACACACACACATATCTCATTTTTCAAAATTAAAATTTTGAAAAATGAGATATTCCAAACATGCTTTTTGATAAAGGAAGCAAAAACAAAATTTTATTATTATTATTATTTAATATATTTTATTTATTTTTTTTTTGCAGAGAGTAAGGGATAGAGAATCAGAACTATCAATGAGAGAGAAACATCGATCAGCTGCCTCCTGTACGCCCCCCACTGGGAATGTGCCCACAACCAAGGTAAATGCTCTTGACCAGAATTGAATCTGGGACCTTTCAGTCTGCTGCCGACGCTCTATCCACTGAGCCAAACCGGTTTCTGCAAAACTTTATCATTATTAACATCCACTGGAAATGTTCCCTAGCATGAGGTGCCAAGAGGGGTAATTAGAAAGTCTGGGTCTGTTGTAATTAAGAATGCAGAGCCAGACTATGATTTTTAAATCTGGCTCTACCACTTTGGACCTGTGTGGGGTCAACAGTTTACTTAACTATAATAGGACGTGCTAGATTAACACCTGGTAGCAATCAAACCTCAAACTCAGCCACTTACAGAACTTTTACTTCTCACTTATACAAAGCTACTATAGGTTCCCACAGACCTCCAGGGCAACTCTGACCCTTCAGCTGGCCCAACATTTCAGGCTGCTTGCATCTTATGCCATCTTCATATTAATAAATATGAAAATTAATTAATAAATATGGCCTCCATGCCATATAGGGAAAGAGAAAGCATGGAGAATCCAAGCATCACCTCTTACAAGCTTCTACCTTTTATTTGATGACAATATTGATTTAAAAATATGTCTTTTTACTGATTTCAGAGAGAAAGGGAGAGGTAGAGAGAGAAAGAAACATCAATGATGAGAGAGAATCATTGATTGGCTGTGTCCTGCATGCCCCTCACTTGGGATCAAGCCCACAACCCAACCAGGACATATGCTCTGACGCGGAATTAAACTGTGACCTCCTGGTTCATAGGTCAACACTCAACCACTGAGCAACAACAGCTGGGTGACAATATTGATTATTGTGAAACAGGCAGAAAAGAAAATTAAGATGAAGTTAACCCAAACTATTTAAATACTATATTGTCCCTTCAGAAATTCAAAGGGCCTAAAATAATCCATTCAAGTCCTCTTATTTTACAGATGTGAAAGCAAACACTCAGAGAAAGTATAAAAACTTTTGTCCAAGGTTATATAACCAACAACTGCAAAGTCTGAAGTAAAATTCAGATATTTCTCCTAGCTCCCCCACTGGCTGCAATTCCACCAACTTTGGGATGTGCGCTAACACTCTTGCTTCTTTTATTATAGTCTACACACCAGGGTGACATTCTGGTAAGGTGTCTCTCTTCTAAATTTATATGTAATAGAAAACCCAGATATGATGGTAATGATAAAGGGGATATCCCTAGACATCAAATGGCATTACAACAACTATTATTAATGTCTATTCTTTTTTAACAGTGAGATATTGATTGTCTAACTTCGGGGTCAGCAAACTGTGGCTCATGAGCCACATGTGGCTCTTTAGCCCCTTGATTATGGCTCTTCCACAAAATACCAAAGCCTGGGTGAGTCTATTTGAACAAGTGGCGTTAGAAAAAGTTTAAGTTTTTAAAAAAATTGGCTCTCAAAAGAAATTTCAATCGTTGTACTGTTGATATTTGGCTCTGTTGACTAATGAATTTGCCAACCACTGGTCTAACCCAACTCTAAATCCAGAGTTAGATATTTAAATAATAATAATATTAAATAACAATATTTTTGCATATGGCAGGAAAGAATAAGATCTGAGAGAAGAGAGAAAATAGCATGCCAGCATGCCACAGATCATTAAACATAGTAAAAAAAATAAGGTCTGTTTATCATTTTGTGTTTTCTGAAGCAACATCATTTTAAGATGAATTTACCCCAGATCTTTATTCACACCACACTGGCAAGGTGTATGTTATCAGTAGGGAGAGCTAGAGTGCTGAGCTAGCTGTCACAATGATTGTGTTTCCATTTGCAGAGCAAAGGGGAAATCAAACACCATGTCAAGAATAGCAAAGCGCCTACTGTATTTATTGAAGCGTATGGCTGGCAATGACTAATCCAATCACTTCCCACTTGAACAGATTCAGGTTCAAAATGTAGCTTCAATTATCTCTAAAATGGATGGCATGCTCAGAGCTCTATTAGCACTCCCTTTAACTTAGGTCATAATCATATCAACTTTCTTCTTTCCTTTCACCCCACTTCCATTCAGACCCCTCTGGTCATGAGGCTGAGCTGAGAAGGAATGCTTTAGGGTAGCCACCCCAAAGCATCCTGGGAAATGGCAGATCAGAACTACTGCTGTCAGTTACTTCTTTGCTAAATAACTCCTCTTGCAAAACTGACCATTGTTTAAATGAGCTCAGAGATGCAATGATTCTATGCATCTTCCTGGCAAGATGTGTTTTTGTGGAGTAACCTCTCTTTTAGGGCTTATACAATGTAATCTGACTTTAACAACAAGAAATATTGTTTATTCAAATGGTAGCTCGCTTAACTTGATGACATGGTCAGAAAATAGTTATATTCCTAAAGCTAGTGTGGCTCTATCAAAGAGTCTGCAAAATCTTGGTTAGTGTAATGAGGACTGTAAAGACATCTTTATTATTATTAAGTACCACACATAGTGGGTGGGGCAAAAGTAGGTTTATAGTTGTTTGTATGGGAAAGAATACAATAACTAATAACTAATAATACAAAAATAGTTTTTCCTACTCACAAGTGTAAAGCTACTTTTGCCCCACCCTGTATTAAAAAACAAACAAGTAATAGCAATAACAAAATATCAAAGCTGGTACATCCTATTCTTTTAAACATGGCATTGATAAGAGTCTTCCTCCAAAAGATTATGAATCGGAGAGGCCTGGATAAGAATAAAAGTAGCCCCTTCGAGGTGTAGCTTAGACTTCTCTGAGATGGTATTTGTCATTCACATCAAACCTGAGCCAGTATTCGGTTTTATATGTTAAAACCCAAGGGGAAGGCTTAGCAAGGACACTGCTCCTTGTTTCAAAAGAGGCAGGCTGAGAAGATGGATATCCTTTGGCTCCTACACTCAACTCCCCTCCCTTTTGTTCCTGCCTCTCTCCTGCTCGGAGCTGGCTCCTCCCTCCTTCCTGCAGCTCCGAGGATCACTGGCTGAGTGAAGAACACAGCGGTTCAGAAGGGGAATCTGTGCTCTTTGTGTCTCCCTCATCCTCTCTCTCTCTCTCTTCCACTTTGTCTCTCTCTGCCTCTCCTCCTGAATCGGCACCGCTGAAACCTATCTGATATAACTCCCTCTGCCTCTGAATACAGCTCTGGAAACAAGTGCATCTTTTTTCCTGCTCTTAAAAAGTGAAAAGAGTTTGATTCTCTCCAGCTACAAACTACTTTGCTCCATCAGAAGGACCCCCACAGGACCCTGACAGCATTTTTTTTTTATTTTTCCCCCCATCTTCCTGAGGAGCTTTTGCTTTCCATGCCTGAAACTTGATGGTTTCGGTGAGGAGGTTTTGTTTGATTTGTTTTTAATTGCCATGTTGAAAAGTTTCTTCTTATGGATGCTTTAAACGGAATCCAATTTTTAATATGGGTTGAGTCAGACCTAAAGGAGAAATGCCTGACCATTTTTTCTGCTCGACTGACGGGGGGGAACAGACAGAGGGGAAACTTGGTAGGAGAAAATGAGACCTGATTTGCAACCAACAGCCATGCTTTATTTGGAGAATGTGGCCAGGCTCCTGGGAAGGGAAATTCCATATTGACCGAGGACGATGTCTGTGTCTCTCGGTAACTTAACGAATGACTCTGGTCCCTGGAAAGGAAATCATAATTCGACCCATCTTTTCAACCCACCGCCAGGAACTCTGAACGTGTACCTTTTCTGCCTGACATGCTTACTGACTCTGGCAGCGCTGGCGGGCAGCATCTACTCGCTCGTGTCCCTGCTGAAAACGCACCACAGGACGGTCGTGTCCCTGCTCGTGGCGTCCTGGTCCGGGGACGATCTCCTGAGCGTGCTGTCGGTGACCATCTTCCTGGCGTTGCAGTGGCCGGGCGAGGTCCTGGCCTCCTCCCAGGCGCTCTGCACCACCTCCGCCTTACTCTATTTGTGCCAGGGCCTCTCCAGCCACTTGAAGGCGGCCCTGCTGGTCTCGTACAACTTTTACACGATGATGCACGGGACCGTGGGGAGCCGGGCGGCCTCCGGGAGACCCGGCCGGGTGCTCGGCGTGGCCCTGGCCGTGTGGGCAGCCAGCCTGCTGCTCGCGGCGCTCCCGCTGTGCGGCTGGGGCGCCTTCGTGCGCACGCCCTGGGGCTGCCTGGCCGACCGCTCCAGCTCCTACGTGCTGCTGCCCTTCGCCGTGTACGCTGCAGCCTTCGCGCTGCTCGCCGGCCTCTCGGTGCCGCTCGTGCCCCAGCTGCTGTGCTCCGAGGAGGAGCCGCCGCCGAGGCGCCACGCCGCCAACTACCAGGAGATTTCCCGCGGGACGTCCACCCCCGGGACCCCTCCGACGGGGGAGAGGGCGCTCTGCCTGTGCCCAGAGGAGGAGGATGCTCTGGGGTCCGCCTTGCAGCGCTTCTCGGGATGCTCCCCGAGCTCAGACGCCCCGGGGCCGCCGGGGAGGGTGGAGCCGGAGCCGGAGCGCGGGCCGGGGCGCAGCGCCACCGCCGCCGGGGCCGGGGCTGGGGCTGGAGCCGGCCGGCGGCGCGCGGACCCGGGGACCCTCTCTGGCACCGGGAGCTTCTCGGCGAGCACAGCGCAGAGGCGCTTCTCTCTGATCCTAGCTCTGGCCAAAGTCGTCCTGTGGCTTCCCATGATGGTAAAAGTGCAGCGGCTCGCCGTGCGCGCGGGGAGGGGGGTGTGCCGGGCAGCGCGAGGGCGTGTTGGGACCGGGCGCCCCTGGTTTTGGGGAATCACCCAGAGTGTCTCTCTCTCGCGGTTCTAGGGGTGCACTTGGTAGGAAGGCAGTTGAAGAGCAGCGCTGATCAGCAGAGAAGCCTTTGATACCAAATGCTTCTTTCAAAGTTAAAATTGGGGAAGGGGAGAAGGAGAGCTTTGGAGGGCATTTGGATACTTAAGGTTTTTTCCTAGATCTGTCGTGGCCAAGGGTGTTCACTTCTCTCAGAGCACTCCCTCCCTGGGAGCATTCAGACAAGGAGGTTAGTTATAGAAAAAGAGAGATTAGTTGTTGTTTCTCCCCAATCTTCTGTGGTTACTCCATTCTCTCCACTCCATCCCTGCCGGGTAAGGAGGCAACGCCCATCCCAACTGGAGAGGCTCCACCAGAAGTAGAGAGAGAAGGGATCAAACAGGTTTTTGTTCACGCCTCCCTGGGGGATCCCCGTTGAGAAGTATCGCCTCCCTGGGGGATCCCCGTTGAGAAGTAAGGGGGCAGCACGCTGCTCTGACAGCTGGCCCGCACGGAGGTGAGATTGCAGGGCTGTAACAAAGGGCCAGCTGGAGGACCAGGCTCAGTTCTCACAGACACTTGCCTGTTTGCCCAGTCGCCCCCCAGTTCCCCACTGTGGACTGTGCTTCCTTCCTGGAGACTTGAGCCGGCAGCAGGCGAGATGAGACACTCAGGCGTGTAAACCCCCAAAGTCTGGTTCCGTCTGACATGCCAGGAGACCACCACTAAAGCTCAGGGGTGCCAGGTCAGAGGTAGAACTTCCGGCTCTCGGGCAGGGAAGGGGCCAGGAAAAGGAGTCTGGGGCGGCATGCTTGGGGGGGAAAAGGTCTGGGGGAGTACCAGTGTGATGCTGGGACATGCCTGAAGCTCTCTCCTTTGCAGATCCACATGGTGGTCCAGCACGTGGTGGGTTTCCAGAGCCTTCCCTTCGAGTCACTCAGCTTTCTACTCACCCTGCTGGCCACCACTGTCACCCCCGTGTTTGTCTTGTCCAAACGCTGGACCCACTTGCCCTGTGGCTGCATCATCAACTGCAAGCGGGAGGCATATGCAGTGGCATCCGATGGGGGAAAAAGTAAGTCCACGGTGCGGGCGGTTGGGAGCCATCGCAGACGGTCAAAGACAGAAGAGTGGTCCATTGAGAAAGTTGCCCACCCGAGTAGCGGACAGGGAGTCCAGGGACAAATGGAAACGGAAAATAGAGGAGAGAAATTATAACGTGAAACAATTTCTGGCCCAGTGCTGAAAGGAGGTTTTAAACGAGTGGGTTTAAAACAACTCTGTGAAGTGCTTCTACATTGAATAATAATTTCAGGTAAATTCAACAAGGGCTCTTGTCCACCATAGCTCTTAGGCCAGATGATGGAAATAAATCCATCTCCCAAGTCTACATTAAGAAGCCTGCATCTGAAAAGAGATGAACTCTCAGAAGAGTTAAAATCCATTCTATTATAGCCCATTATTATTTAATGGAACAGTAAAGAAGAGCATTTTCATTATTTGCTGTTTGTATTCTTCCAGGGTTTAGGAGAGTTTTCAGAGTTTTCAGAGTAACTGTTCCAAAACAATCTTAAGTGTATGCCTCTGCTTTTAGAAAAACACAAAACAAAACCCCCACCAAACACCTGAGTTTTGTTTTTTGTTTTTTATTAAAAAAGGACAAAAAATATAAAAACATTAACAAGTCAATAAATTCTAACAATCAAATGTTAACCCTTTGCCACTAAATTAATGAACCAGCCTCTTAAAATATTTAAAATTTAGAAAAAGACAAAAAGAATCTAGTCCCAGTGAAAATGAAAAGTCTTAGTTAAGTGGCTGAGGACAGTCATTTTAAGAAGTAAAGAGCACCTGCATCAGAGCTGAAAAGTAAAGCAATGCCACACCCATCACTTCAAATGGGCCAGGGAGTGTTCTGCCCGGTATGGCTGAGATAGAAGAGCGTAAGGCAAACTAGCAGAATCAACAATAGCATTAATATCTCACGTTTGAAATAAAACTATGCCTTTCAAGATCAAAATAATCCTTTTCCCTATCATTGCTCTTATTTGTATTTATTTTAAAACTCAGGGAAGGCCCTGAAATATGTAGGCATACAGAAAGAGGCGTGGATTCTAAAATAAAATGTGAGAAATATTAGTTTAAAATACTTATAGTTCAAATGACTCTATTCATTTCTTATGACCCAAGGGGGCATTCTTTGAATAAGAATGATATACTTTCACTGTCTGAGGGTTCCGCATAGATTTTCCTTTTGCTAGGGCTCCACTACAGAAATTTGAAACCCCAGAGATGGCCTATCCTCAACTCTGCAGGGGCTTGATCAATTACAGTACTTTGATTCTTTGGGAATGTGGCATCAATTTCACATTTAAGCTTTTTCTCTTCAACAAACTAAGATCCCACCTTTAAATCGTTGTCAGTGAACTCCAGAAAGAAAGGAATTTTTCCCTAACCCATATTTACCACAGATTCATTATGCAGATAGAAATATAATTCCACATCTCAGCTTCACTGAATGGAAACTGAGACTTTCAACATGACGATGAACGTCAGTAATAAAAATACTTCACAGAAATAACAATTCTCTCCAGCAGTAGCCTATATCTACTTATGACTCAAAACAAAAATGTTAAAAAAAAGGTTTTAACAGTTTTAGGTGGCAGATAATATGCATTGGATATGGCTTTCAGACTCATTTTGTTTGCATGATATGTGTTCTTTTTTTAATTAAGTAGTTAAAATATTTTATATCACAATCAGATTTTAAGCTTTAATTTTTGACAAAATCAGAGTATCTGGTGACATATTTCTCTGAAGAATTGTTTTTATAAATTGATATAATTACATATGTATAAATTGTAATTAGCAAGTTATGATTAAAACAAAAGACTAGAGCTAATCATGCATTTCAGAGGTTTGCTTTTCAGAATAAATAGATTATATCTCCTTTTCTTAAGTGCAGTATAGACTTTAAAAGATCCTGACTATATTCTGATAGTCTTTAAGTTTCTTGTTAGTTATTAGTCAAGCCCTATTAACTCTTTTATATGGTTATAACCTATTACCTACATTAGTTAACTCAGTTAGAATTTACCTTTAATGTTAAGGAAAGTCACTAACAAGAAGTGTTTTATTTGTTACATTTCATAATTAATGCACTTCCCCTAACTTAAAGACAGCTCATCTGAGACATTATGAGAGTTTTCTAATTAATAGTTACATTTTTGAGGCATAGAACTGCTTTAAAGACTACTAGGTTCTTGGAATTGGATGTATTTCAAGCCTCTTATTATGCAAGTGAGAAACATTAGGCCTGGAGTAAAAAAATGACTTGAATTTGTGAGGCATAATTGCTTTGCATAATTGACAAGAAGTAAATGAGGATAGTTTTGAAATTCATAGTAATGAGGTTGAATGCACTTTCCTAATATTATTTACTATGTATTCAACTGTTGTTTATATCTACTTTCCTAACCATGGAATTTTGTTTTTGTTTTTACTTAGCCAAGAGAAGCTGCTTTGAATTCAATCTATCTTTTGAACAAAGTTATGGAATTTATAAAATAGCACATAAAGATTACTATGGTGATGATGAAAATTCTACATCTTATCACAATCTCATGAACTATGAGTGCAAAACTCCAAAAGACTCTCAGAGAGACACTTCTAATGTCTTCAGTGCCATAAAAGTGGAAATCAGCACTACACCCTCCCTGGACAGCTCTACCCTTAAAGGCATTAACAAGTATACGAATACTGATATCATAGAGGCTAAACAGGATTCCCAAAATGAAAAGGGCATTGACCCACTGCTCTTTGAAAAAACAGGTGATATTCACAATGAAGAAACCACCTTTTTGGAAGGGCCAGAAAGACTGTCTCATGACGAGAGTCAGAAACCAGACCTTTCAGACTGGGAATGGTGTAGGAGTAAATCAGAAAGAACTCCTCGTCAGGTACAGTAAAGATTATTCTTCCTGTGAAATTAAAGTGAGAACAAATATGACAAGCATGAAAAAATTTCTCAGTTGCTTATTCCATTCAATCAAGTCCCAGTGTAATTACACTCGCCTCAATTAATTTCCATAATACTGAACTTTATTTCAAGGTATCTTTGAAAGGACCTTACATTTTCATTATGCGCGC
>PVJN01035045.1:0-22352 GCA_004026805.1 Lasiurus borealis
GAAGATGCTCTTCGTGACCTCTCCTCCCTCCACTGCAAACCCCTCAGGCAAGCTGAGTGGCCTGAACGGGTGGTGCACGGAGCACGCACAAGACAGGCGTGTCTGTGACGGAGGCAGCTGTGCCAGCCGCATCCTGCCCACCAACCCAGAGTTTGAGAGTTCGAGCCCCAGCCAGCTGGGAAGGTTGCCCGTGACCAACAAAGGGGTCAGCCCTGGTCCCCTTAGCATCCCAGAAGAGGAAATGGGCAGAGGGGTGAGGCCCTGTCAGGACTGGGCAAGACTGGGCAGCCCCTGCCTGTGCCTCACGTGCCCGGAACGAGGAACCAACCAGGAGAGCACTTACGTTGGAGCCTGGGGGTCCGACGCGGCCAGCAGCTCCGGGGAATCCGGTGGCTCCCTGTGTGAAAAGAGGAGAAACCCTGAGTCCCTTGGCCCCTGGGACCCTCAGGAGCTCCAAGAATTTAATGTAGGGGGTCTGAGAGGCCGGTGTGGAAAGGGCAAGGGGAGCCAGAGGGGAAAGGGCCTTGTCGGGCAGCTGTAGCTTCTCTGCCTCGGGCTCCTGCAGGGGCGCAGTGGGGGCACTCAGCACCCAGGGCTTTCTCCCAGAATCCCTGCGCCCCAGCAGAGAGGGGCTCAGACTGAGGCAGGAGCAGGACTGACGAGGGAGGAGGGACGAGGAGGTGAATCCCAGGACACCACAGTGGAGCCTCTGCGGCCAGGTCTTTGTGAGGCCAGGGGTGCGGGTGTGAGAGAAGCTGCTGCCCCCATAGCACCCTCCCCCCACACCTGGGTCAGGGAGGGAGTGGGGTCTCACTCACCGGGGGTCCTTGAGCACCTCGGGCTCCTTTAGGGCCAGTCACACCAGTAGGACCCTGGGAGAGGAGGAGGGAAAGAGACAGTGAGGCCTGCTGGCCCCGGGAGGGCCTGTCTGAGCCCCAACCGTGGACGCCTGAGGGCTGATTGCAAAGATGCAGCTTCCTTGGCACTGAACTCCCAGCTCAGAGAAGCTGTCGCAGGCACGCCTGCCTCCGGGCCACCTACATCTCAGGGAGGAGCAGCGCATCAGGCATTCACAGAGCCAGTCACCTCTCCCCCGTCACCCTTGTCACCTCTCAGGAGGCTGGCTGCGCTGTCCAGGGCTCTGCACCTCGGGGAGACAGAGCTGTACTCTGTCCATCCCCCAGCCCCCACCACACCCCCCACACCCACACCCAGGAAAACAAAAGCCGATTCAGCTCCTTGAGCCTTTATCCCTAAGTACGAACTCCTCTCCCCGGCAGTCTTTCCCTCATGGGGCGCAGCAGCAGGCTCCACAAGTCTGCTGGGGGGAGGCCCTAAACTCAGGTGGGGCACTTCCAGCCTCCCAGCCATTCTCCACCAGTCCGCCTCCCCTAGCCTTGTGGGAACAGTTCCTGGGGGCGCTCGGCACCGCTCACCTGAGGCCCAGGAGCTCCAGAGGGGCCCTGCGGCCCTGGGGCACCAGCGTCGCCTTTTTGTCCGGCCTCTCCTTGCTCGCCCTTGGCGCCTGGCTGGCCATCAGCACCCTGTCCCAGGAAGGAGGAGGCAGTGCGTGAGGGGCAAGCCAAATATCTGCGCCTCTTCCAAAAGGGCCAGGGACTACGAGCGAGTATGTGTGCGTGTGTCTGTCTGTCCACCCGGGCCTGAAAGTTGGGTCTGAGGACTGCTGTATCCGTGTAGAGGCGTACCAGGAGAGGAGGGACCAGACCATGCCTCTCTTGTGTAAACTGCCCTCCCTCCCCCCCACAGGCTGAGAGGTGTCCTCAGGTCCCGGATGCAGAGCTGCCTGAATGGAGGGGCTGGGAGAAGGGTCTGCAGGGGCACTTACAGGAGGACCAGCGAATCCAGCGGGTCCAGGAGGTCCGGTCTCTCCACGTTCACCCTGTGAGAGAGGGGCGAGGCGGGTAAGGCCCACTGCCTGCCTGCTCTGCTCCCTCCTGCGAGCCCAGAGCCCCTCTGGGCCCAACCCAGCCTCCTGCACGGTAACCGCCAGAGAGCAGGCATCTGAGAGTAGCCTCAGGAGGCTCTGTCCTCATAAAGGGACCCAGGTGGAGAGCCTCTCTTGGTCAGAGAGGACCTAGTGACTCAAAAGAAGCTCTCCACCCTGATGGCATCATGGGGGTGACATGCCTCCTTCCTTCAATTCTCATCTCCCACCGCCAGGCCACAAGGCAGGGAGGGGGTGGTGCCAGGCGTGCAGGGCCAGGCGGAGGCGGAGCTGGCTCTCTTGCTCCCAGGGGCCTGGGGACAGAGACAGGCTCAGGGGCAGGTACTCACCGGGGCACCTCGAGCACCAGCGGTTCCCGCAGGACCAGGGGGGCCAACTTCTCCCTGAGGATGGAGGCGGAGAGGTCAGAGGGGGCCCTTTGAGAGCAAAATGCCTCCAGGAAGTCCTGAGGATGGACAGGGGCTCTGGGTTCCTCCTCCCCACGGTCTTTCTCCTGTTGCTTCAGCCACCACACCTGTGCGTCTCCAGGGCCCTCGCTGAGCGCATTCCCCCTCTCCCCACCCTCAGTCCCTCTCCACTCCACAGGGCACATGGCCAGTGACTTTGCTTCTAAGATCCACATCCTGTCCTCCTCCCAGCCCCTGGTGGGCAGGAGGGTGGCAACCGATGGGTGAGGAGAAGAAATGACAGTCCTTGGCAAGATGCAAGAAGGCTCGATGGGGGAAGGGAGCCAGGACTCACCTTCTCACCGTTGGCACCAGCCGGGCCAGGGGGGCCAATGGGACCTGTCAGACCCTGGGGAGAGAAAGGGCAGAGGTGAGGAAGGCGAGCAGAGGTGGTCTGGGAAATGGAGCCCCACACCCGGTGGCCCCAGAACTCCCTGTGGCTCCCCGTTTTGACAGGAAGTCCTGGTGGTTGCCCAGCCCAGACCGCTGAGCTAGGACAAGGGACTGCACACAGACATGGCCCCTCCTCCCCGAGTGCAGGGCTGGGGCCCTATAGGGTCCCCTGCATCTGTCCCCACCCAGCCCCCAGCAGTCACTTACTCGTCCACCGTCCTTCCCAGGGGCTCCCTCTGGGCCTTTCTCGCCAACATCACCCTGTGGGATAGAGAAAACGGGCCGCCTCAGGGGTCAGGGGTCATTCCAAGAAGCCCTTTGCCAGCTCAGTGTCACCCCGAATGGGGCTCCAAGGAGAGCTCAGACTCCGGCCAAGAGGGATTTGCTGGGGCCGAAGGGTGAGTGACAAGAGTGAGATGGAGGGAAGGGTGGGGGGAGGATGTCACTAAAAGGCACACAGAGACTTTGAAGGGGGGTGTCCAAGTCCCTCAAGACAGGTAGCTGGGACCCTCACTCCTGGGTTCTGTGGGACAGGGAGTGAGTGTGGGGGCCCCGGAGCATGGATTTGGGGGAGGCATTGGTACTTACCCTGTCTCCCTTGGGCCCAGAAATACCAGCTGCTCCCCTCTCACCGGGCATGCCCTGCAGACCTGGAGGGCCCTGAGCCCCAGGGGGGCCAGCCGGGCCAGATGCACCCTGGGGGGAGGGGGAGAGAAGGAGTGTGTGATGGGCAGCACCTACCCCAGGACCCCAGTGCCCAGATGCGCCTTTCCTTCTCTTCCTCTTCTGCCCAGACCTCCTTTCTCCTTCCTCTCCCACTCCTCCCTCCTTCCCTTCCTCTTCCGCCCTCAGCAGGCCTCCCAGGCCAGCCCCAAGGACCCTGCGGGCAGGACCAGCCTCACTTACTTTGGGACCATCAGTGCCGGGAGTGCCGGGGAGGCCACGGGGACCCTGGAGGCCCTGGGCGCCGGGAGAGCCACGTTCACCGGGGAAGCCTCGTTCACCCTGGGGCAGAGACACAAGGAGCAATTAGGCAAAAGCGATGGGGTGGAGGCCCCGGAGAAGCAGGGAAGTGGGGAGCAGAGGGGGGGCCCAGAACTCCAGGCAGCTGTCCTGCTGGGGGGCCTCGCAGGCTGCACAGGGAGAGGCAGGCCCAAGGGCGCCCTCGGGAGCGGTCAGCAGGACACTCACTCTGGGGCCCACGAGGCCGGGGGCTCCAGCTTCGCCAGGAACGCCCTGCAGAACGAGAAGGGTGATTGAATGACGGGAAACTTCTACATCCGGTCCCGGCGGAGCATCCCGCCCCTGAGCTCAGACTGTCATCTCAGAGCTCGGATGTGGTCCCAGATAGCCCGGGCCTCGGGGGCTCCCCGTGCCCGCCTGCCCTTGTCTCTGGGGCATCGGGAGAGATCTGCCCATCTGAACAGGTGGCAGATTCGAAGAGCCCCATACTCACCTGGTCACCTGGTTTTCCACCTTCACCTGGGGGGCCGGGCGGGCCAGGAAGTCCCTAGGAGCCAAAGTGACAAGCATTAGCAAAGGGGCCAGTTTGCTGCCCCCACCCTCAGGGAGGCCCTGCAGGGACGCCTCATTTCCCTGGTCCCCTTCAGTGGGTGGGCCTCCATCCCCCGGGCCTGCTGCTGCCCACTGGGCTCTGGTGTGGCGGGGGACTGCAGAGAAAGCCTGGCTCAGCTGCCCACCTGGAAGCCAGATGGTCCCGGAGCACCCTGCTCGCCTCGTTCACCTGAAGGTCCCTGCGGAGGAAACAGCCACGAGCTGAGCCAGCGCTCAGGAGTTCTGAGAGCCTCAGCGAGGGCCCGGGGCGGCCAGGGGAGGGCAGGACAGACTCCTTCCTGCACACCGCAGGCAAGGTGTGCTGCCTGCAGGCCTCGCTGTTCTCAAGGACAGCCAGGGTGGGGTCCACACTGCCTCCTCAGGGTGGGATACCCCACCTCGACCCAGTCCACCTCTGTCAGTTCCATTACTGAGTGGCCTGAGGTTCCCGCCTCCCCACCGCCATCCCATTGGGCCACCTGAATACTGGGCAGGTACTTACAGCAGGTCCAGGGGGGCCTGCAGCACCTGTCTCACCATCCTTGCCAGGAAGACCCTAGAGGAGAGAGAAGGGTGACGTGATGACACACTCCTTCGGTTCCGCAGACCCCAGCCCTGGACAGGTACAGGGTGGCCCAGAGTTTCCACTCTCCGCTCTCCCACACCCGGAACTCCGTGTCCACCCTTTCCCCCCACACACACACCCTTTCCTTCCTTGGCCCCTCCTGTTCCCTCTGTCTGTCTCCCTGGGCTGCTGACTGACAGCCACCCAGAAGGCCCCCTGTGGGGACTCCCAAAGGGCCCAGAGCAGATGGGCTCGGCCACTGGAAGCCCCCCTGCTACCGAGGGGTCCCAGGAGCAGGCTGTAGGGGTCCTCTCCCTCATGGGTGTTCAGCCAACACCAAGGCAGGGCCCTGGGGCAGGTACTCACTCTCAGACCAGGAGCACCGGGCAGTCCTTTCTCACCAGCTTTCCCAGGCTCGCCCTGCAGGAGAAAACGCAGGGCTGTGAGGTGGAGGGCTTGGCTGGGAGTGGAGGGGAGAGCAGGCTGCGGAGCTTGGGGCTTGGGGCCCAATGGACAGCAAAGGCTAGAGCCGAGAATCAAGCACCTTCTCCTCCACCCACCCAGAGGCATGAACTGAGAGCGCTGCCCATGGAGCGATGTCATGCCTGAGCGGTCTCTGGGCTTTAGGAGCCCTGGGTGTGCCCGGGTGGCATGCCCTCCTGCAGGACACGAAGGCGCCAGCTGCCCGAGGCACCAGGAACCCTGCTCAGCCCTGCCCTTCGGTTAAACTCTGTTCAGGAGCCGGCCCTCCCTTCCCAGGGAGGGAGGTAGCACCACGTGGAAGGAAATGGAAGGGTAGATTGTTACTTACATTGGCACCTTTGGGGCCAGGGAAACCCATGACACCAGGCTGCCCACGAGCCCCCTGAGGACCTGGAGGCCCAGGGCGACCGTCTTCACCAGGGGCTCCCTGAAAGAGAGGACGCCGTTCTCAGAACAGACACTCTGACCGCAGTCCTCCACCCAACACTGCTGAGTGCCTACTGTGGAGCAGGCCCAGGACTAGGCACCAGCCAGACATAACATGTGGGATTGACCGCGCTTGGGACCAGCAGCCCACACCGCGCAGCAGATCCCTCGGTGACAAGGCCCTGTTTAGCTTAGAGGTTTTGTTTCTGAAAGTGCACACCAGGCTTTGTCCTCCCCCAAGGAGTGGCCCGTGTGCACAAGGGGGTGAATTTCCAGAGCTCACAGACACTGCACAGCCACACCTGGCCCCAGTACCTACCTTCCGTCTGACCCCTCCCCGATTCTCACAATCCACAGGCTGCCTGCACCCAAACTCCTGCCTCTCTTCCCACCTGCTTCCCCAGGGATACCCCACCCCTCCCAACACACCCGGTGAGGGACTTACAGAAGGACCAATTTTGCCTTGCGGACCAGCATCACCAGGACGGCCAGTGAGACCCTGTGTTCAGGAGAGAGAGGAAGGCGGGTGTCAGAGCAGGTCCCGGGACCTCCCCACCCTGGCAGCGCCGGGTGGAAGGGAGCACCTGGGGAAGGGCCGAGGGCAACAGCAGCTGCGGACTTACCCGAGCTCCAGGAAGGCCAGGCTCTCCGGGACGGCCAGGGTCACCATTGGCTCCCTTGGGTCCAGCCAGGCCGCTGGGCCCTCGCTCTCCAGGGGCTCCCTACGCAAGAGGAGGCCGGGTGTCAGCGGGAGGCCTGCAGACGAGGGATGCAGGAAGGGACCCCAGCCCTTCTTCCCTGACTCACCTTGGGGCCGGCCAGACCATCTTGACCAGGGAAACCACGGTTGCCAGGAGCACCCTAGAAAGAAGTGGAGAGGAAAAGCGGTGAGCGGGATGGGCCCTGAGCCACCCACCGTGGTTGCAGGGAGACTAGCCTGGTTTCGGGGTCCATCCCTCCATCCACAGTTTCTATGGAGCCGTAGCTCCAGCTCGCACGATTCTGAAAGATTAATTTCTTGGGCCTCTCTCCACCTGTCTGGGAAGGAGCTCAAACTATGTCATGTTATCCTGGGGTGGGGGACACAAAAAAGGAGAAAGGAACCTATCCTGAGGGCGGTGGGTCAAGGAAAGAGGGGCCTGATATTCAGAAGGTCACGGGACTCGGCAAGGACACAGAGCCACAAGGACTTGACTTCCCTCTCCAGATCACACCCCAGTGAAAGCGGGGACTCCTGGCCCACTTACTCTTTCTCCGGGGGGGCCAATGGGCCCAGCACCACCAGGCTCTCCGCGGGCACCTCTTTTGCCTTCTTCACCAGCAGGACCAGGGGCTCCCTGGGGGCCTGCAGGGCCCTGAAAACCAACACAAAGGAGCAGCAGGGTGAGCCCTCACCCGGCCCTGTGCAAGCACCGGCCAACCGGCGCCTGAACAAAGTGGCCTTGATCACGGTCTCAGGGCGGGGGACTGGGGAAGGGGGGCCATAAGGGTCATCATGGAAGAGGAGAAGTGGCCCAGGGGAGACAGAGGGTGGGGCGTAACGTTCCACCTGTGGACGGGAGCTGCAGCTGCAGCCTGTTACATGCCCTCCTCTGGGCACGGCCTGAGAGGTCCCAGGTGAGGGGCGGGTGTGTGTGGGGGGAGGTGGTGGCAGTGGGTGGGGGAGGCCCTGGTCCCCTCCCCCAACTCGGAGAGCAGCAGGGTGGAAAGACAAGGACTGAAGGGCAGATACTCACGGTTTCTCCCTTGGGGCCTTGTTCGCCTTTGAAGCCAGCAATACCAGGCTCACCCTTGACACAGAGAGAGGCAGGTTCACCCTGGGTGCCCCCCGGGGGCCCTGCCCCCACCTCCAGAAACCCTTAAAGGCGCCCACCCAAGGACACCAGTGCGTGTGTGACAAGGAGGGAGGGTGGGGTTTGACGGCAGGGCGTCAGTGGGACGTGGGGCTCATTCCCGGCTCTTACCGTCTGACCTTTCGGGCCCAAAGGACCAGTTGCCCCTTGAGGCCCAGGAGGACCCCGGGGCCCAGGGAAGCCGGGAGCACCAGCAATGCCAGGAGCACCCTGTCCGTGTGACAGAAGAGAGAGGCATCAGGAGAGGATGTGCGGGGGGACCCACCCACCCGAAGGAGCCAAGTCCCAAGGCAACAACACTCACAGCAGATCCTTTGGCTCCAGGAATTCCATCGGTTCCGGGGTTGCCCTGAAAAAGGGACATGGTCACCACAAAAGCAGCAGCAAAGCACAAACCCAGCCTTCCCAACCCTCCCAGCCCGCAGCTGCCCTTTCCGGGGACTGTCCTGCTGATGCCCAAGGGGAGGAAGGGCGCTGGAGGGAGGCTGGTCTGCAGAGGTGGGGTGGGGGACAGGCATCGGGTCAGAGTCAAGTTTCCCTCACAGGGAAGCAGAGAGTCAGTGTCAGGGCCACAGACCCCAGGCCCTTCAGGCCAGAGAGGCTGCACTTACAGAGGCGCCAGCCGGCCCGGGGGACCCAGGAGTGCCAGGTTCACCGCGAGGACCTTGAGCGCCTTCAGGACCACGAGCGCCGGTGGGACCAGCTTCACCCTGGGAGAGACGGAGGGAGCAGATGAGAAGGCAGGGCTCGCAGACCTCTGGAGGACCCGTGACAGTGGAAGGCCAGCTGCAGGCCTGCACCCAAAAGCTGAGCCAGCCATGTGCATCCACCCTGCCTGCGAGCACCGGGGCCACCCGACCGAGCTCTCTGGCCCGCTGACTTCCTCCCCCTGCCTCCTTCTTCATCTCCCTCAGAAGCAAACGCAGTTACACGCTACAGCAATGGGCGCCATGAGGGTCCCATCAGCACCCATGGGAAAGCCTGTGCTGGGGGTCCCGCCAGCCCAGTGTGGGGGATGATGGACGCAGGGCTGAGACTGGCAAGTACCTCGATCTCCCCCTCCACCTATTTGTCTCGGTTACTGAGGGGATGGTAGCCCTGGGCCACGGGTACCGCTGATGTGAGGACACTGCTCGCTACCCCAGGTTCAGGGCCAGCCATTAGAATGGGGCCAGAATGCCAGGGCCAACACGAGCTAGGACAGCGCCCACTCCGCCCTTCCCCGCTCTGATACGGTCCAGGTCTCTCTGGCTTCCGCTAGCCCCCACCCCCAAAGTAGTTTCTGCTTTTACTTTCATTTTTCCCTCAACGCTGAGCTCGGGCTGATCTGGGCTCTGGAAGGCAGTCCCCAGGGAGGGCTGCTGACCTGCAGGGGAGGCAGGGCCTCCTCGGGTTTCTTCTCAGAACATTCTTGCTCACTGTTGTAATTATTATTTTCTAAAAGTCAGGCCCCCTCACCTTCCGCTGTCCCTCTTCACAATGGGTCTCCTTCACATGCTCCCGGGGCCTCAGACACTGTCTGGTTGCCATGGAAACCCCCAGGAGCTAAAGGCAACCTGATGCCAGTGACCACATGGAGGCTCCTTATTCATCTCCCGCCAGTGACAGGGAGAATTCCCAGGGACGTGTGCACTGGAGTCCCTGCTGTGCCACAGCGGCCCTTCCCCGCACTGGCTGGCCTTCCACTGGCCTCTCTTAATCCTCGAAAGGACTCGATTCACAGGGCTCAGCAGAGCCACCCCTTGCCCCGTGACACCGATGAAGCGGGGAGAGGGAAGCATGGAACCGGGTCCCTGCTCCTGTCCACGTCCCTCCAGCTCTCTTCTGGGTCCAGAGTCAGATGAGCTTTGCCTTCTTTCCTTCCATCCCTGGTCTTCTGCTCCCTCCCAGGTCCCCAGCATCTCTCCACCTTTCTCACTACCCTCGCTGAAGCTGTAACTGTAGTACCTCCAGCTCCTTATCCTTCCATCTCCCTCTCCCTTCTAGCTGGTGACGCTGCAAAACGCCCGGCTCTTTTCCTGAGAGAGCAGTGGCGGGGTGGGAGCCCTTCCTCAGAAGGGAAAGGGGATTGTCCAGGGGGCAATCAGCAAAGGATGTGGGGAGAGGGGTTCCCGACTCAACCACAGGGCACGCACCTTGGCACCGGGAGCCCCAGGGAAGCCAGGACCGCCAGCAGGACCCACGGGACCCTGGAGGAAGGAAGGGGGTAAGAGGTGAATGCTGTGTCTGCAGACCCCAGAGTGAGCGACCCCCACACTTCCCACTCCTTCCCACCTCTGTACTGACGTGGTTCTACATCCACTGTGGCTAAAAAGTCCCCCCTGCCAAGTGTCCCCAGGCCTTCCTTCAGATGGCAAAGCAAGACTGGTGAGAAGCAGACAATCGTCCCAGCTCTCTCTCTATCTAGCCCCGCTCAAAAAACTGCTGAAAAGGTCGCTGAGAAAAGCAAACCATTTCTTTAAAGCTTGTTATCAACAAGGTGGAGCATCCTGCACCAATTCCTCCTCCTCCTCCAGGAGAAGGCTGTGCCTACACCAAACAGCACTGAGACTCGGGGGGCTGCTGACGGGGCCTCAAGACCACACCTGGCGAGGATGAAGTGAACTTACCGGAGGCCCTGCAGGGCCTGGTTGACCGTCGTTGCCCCGGGCACCCTGTGAGCAAGGAGAAGGAGGCAGACATGGTGAGAAGTGCCACCCCAGGCCCTCCCTGCCCACAGCCCACCCACACAGACACCGGGGGCAACGCTGTGCCTGTCCCAGGGCTGAGCATGAGGCTGGCGAGTGACGAGGTGAGAACCTCGGACAGAGGAGAGGCCCGGGCTGGGCATGAGCAGAGGGGAACAGTGGGACAGCCCCATGGGAGGGAGCAGCCCGGACACCCCTCCACGGTGGCTGCGTGAATGCTCGTTCTCAGTTTAAATAAAGCTTGGGTAACTGGCCAGCTGTCCCACTGTTTCTTTTGTGGTTGGTGTTGTTAATCCTCACCCGAGGATATTTTTTCATTGATTTTTTTTTAGAGAGTGGAAGGGAGGGGGGGAGGAGAGAGAAACATCCATGTGGGTGAGACACACTGATTGGTGATTAGTTGCCTCCTGAATGGTCACCCCCTCGCCGGGGGAAGGAGGAGGGAATAAACCAGGTAAGTGCCCTCGACTGGGAATTGAACCCTTGGCCCTTCCATGCGCAGGCCGAGGCTCTAGCACGGATCCACACCAGCCAGGGCCCATCGTTTCTTAAACTTCGATCTCAAATATCCCCACCTTCAAGGCCAAGTTACCATTTAAAGATTCAGAGAACCGAGCCAAAGGAAAATGAAAGAACAGAGGAGCAACCTTGACTGGGACCCTCCTGCCTGCTCCCTGCAGGCAGGCTTCCAGGATTGGGGGAACCTTCCTGATGCAGGGGTTGACTCCAGCTGCCTCTGTCCTCCGGCCCCTCCCTACTGCTCCTAAGGACACTAAGATGCTCACAGGATGTCTGCCCAGGAAGACGCTCCATGAGGGGGACAAGGTACCAGCACAACCCGAGGACCACATCCAAGCTTGTGCCCCGAGGCTCCTTTACACAGACAGGCAAGGCTGTGGCGCGCTGTCTCCCCCCCCCACCCCCTCTCTCTCGGACCTGCACTTTGAGCTGTTTTCCCGGGTTTGTGGTGAACACCCCTCAGTGTATCTTTCAAGGCCCTGCAGGGCCCAGGGAACTTTCACCCAAACTCCAGGCCCCGTTCCGCTAGGCGGAGCTGGGCCGGGGACCTGGTCCTTGGCAGGGGACTAGGAGGGCCAAAGGCAGCCTTTCCCTGCCCGCCTGCCTCTGCCTCTGCCTCTCTGCGGCAGCTGCAGAAGAAGGATGCTTTAGGGGGAGCTCCTGTTTTAAATGAGACTCAGCGCTTCTTCCTGGCTGTGCTCCCTTTCTCCCGACTGGCATCACGCAGGAAAGCAAGAGAAGACTTAGAAAAATGTCAGAGGGAACGTTAAGCCTCAGCATTGGCCCGAGCGCCTCCTGGGCTGCCCTGGCTGCTTCTGGAAGCTCTGGGGCACCCTCCCTCCAGGGCTCGGCCAAAGGAGAGGCCCGGGCTGGGCATGAGCAGAGGGGAACTGTGGTGAAGCTCCCAGAAGCCAGAGCTGGGGTGCCCGAGGGAAGACACAGTCTGGCCCAAAGTGGGGGGAGCACATGACTGCGGCAGGCAGAGGCCAACCCAGCCCAGTCCCTGGCCCAGCCTTGCCGCCAGGCCTGCATGGGGAGCTCTGTGATGCTGTCAGCCTTCTACGCCAAATCCTGGGCACATCCTGCTGCTTGACTACCATGGGGGCCAGAACCAGAAAGGTGGACCCAGAAGCAGGGCTCACTGTGCCCAGGGAGGAGGAGGGATGCAGGGGCAAGGGATGCAGCTTGTCTTTGCCCCACACAGAGGCAGCCGCCCCCGTGGCTCTGGGCCTGACCAGAAAGCCGCGAGCCAGGCCCCGCTAATCTGAAGAAGCAGCGGTGATTCTTGGCAGGCTCAGCCCCCTCTAATCCCCTCACACCAAGTGACCCTGGGACAAGGCACTTCAGCAGCTCTGGGTGACAAACGGGGGTCGTGGCTGCTGGTTATTCACTGCTCCGCTTTTGAGAGCAATTTCTGCCAAGCAGATATATTATCTGGAAAGCAGCACAACTGCCTGAAGCTGGTTTACTTTGGCCAGCCCTGCGAGGGCCGGTGAGGAGGGGCCCCGGCACGTGGGTGGCCGGGGCCTGAAGTCAACAGAAAGCATAATCTTTCTTAAACACGGCTTTCATCGCGCCCCTCGCCTGACTGAGCGCCTACCAGGGCCTCTGCTGCCACGGGATCAGAGCTAAGCACCTGCACCCTCCGGTTGCAAATCCCCTTGCTTCTCCTTGCCCACATTTACAAGAGGCCACTCACGTCTGAGGCTGCCAGGCATCGCTATAAGCTATTGAACCTTTCTGTGCCTCGGTCTCTTCTTCTCTAAAATGGGGAGAAGAATGGAATCCACTCCCAGGATGTGGGGGGTGGGGATCCGATGCGGCGAGCATGTACGGCCTTGCACAGCAGAGGTGTTATGTCACAGTAACAGCAGCAGTAGGGCCCGGGTAAAGGCTCCGTCACAGGACACCTGACTGCTAGCTACACTGAGTAACCAAGGGAACAGAAAGTAGCACCGCACTGAAGCCAGCTTAACTCTGTCCGTAAATTCACACCGAGTGGCCGGGGAGTGGGTATGTGCTGTTGAGGAGATTGCCCAAATAATCCAGACTGGTAAAGAGAGAGTCCTGTCCTCGCCAACACCTACCCAGGGCCCGCCCCCTGCTCCCACGGAGCAGACCCGCCCGGGAATTTGTGATGGCAGATCAGAGTGCACCCTGAGGGATGTGGCACTCTACCCCTCCTCCCAGGGCCTTTCTGAGAGTCAAGTGAGTTACTCCACGTGAAAGCGTCCTGTAACCTCTAAAATGCAGAGTAGGTGGTAGCTTTGGGCCCTGTCAGTCACTCACCACGGCGCCTGCAGGGCCAGTCCGTCCTCTCTCACCAGGCAGGCCACGGGGACCCTGGAAAACACACGGGGACAGCACAGCGTGAGTTGGCTCAACAACACTACGGGCCATCGCTTCTACCTGCAGGCCCTTCCCAGACACCTCGGGGAGGAAGCACGCAGGCACCCAGCAGGCAGAGGTGCGGGCGCCTCCCCGCCTCCACCAGGAGTCCTAGCACACCAAAGGTCTGTCTGCCCGGGAGAACAGGCAGACGCTCCTGTTAGGGATCAGGATCCTGGTTACAGGCACACAACTGGCCTCCTCAACAGATCGCTTAAAACTTCAAGCACACAAAGTGTGTTGAAGGCTATTTCAAGGAACGGTTAGTGAAGCCTCGGCCACATCATCTATTGAATACATTTTGCTTTTTGCTCATCATGTAGATCAGTCTACAAAACTGAATATCTACTTTGCACAAAGGAAACACTGTTGTTTATGGAGGGGCCTCCGCTGGGCTGGAGGAGGTGTCTCAGAGCGTCTGGGGCCCTGCAGGGGGGGGGTGTTTATACTCACCATGGGGCCCGGAGAACCATTCTCACCAGGAGAGCCACTCTCGCCCTGGAAAAAAAGATGCACCGTGTCACTGACTGGGACCCCACTACCCTCCATCCCTGCAGAAAACCCCCAAGGAAGAGGCTGAAGGCTCTCTCTGGTCACCTCGCCTCGCACTGACATCCCCAAGCCTCAGTTCTGCGAGGGACAACCCCTGAGGAGGCTTCGTCCGTACTTATACAGGACTGAGTGCTCCCCACCAAAGCTGCGTAACATCCTGACTCCACTAGCTCAGCCGTGTCTCCCTGACTGGGAAGAAAGACTACTCCATCGCCTCCCTGCGTGCCCTGTCCCAGAGCGCTTCCAGGTCCTCACCTTCACACCTGGAGCACCAGCTTCACCCTTAGCACCGTCCAGGCCTGGGTAGCCCTAGGGCACAAGAGAAAAAAACATCGATCACACTTCTGGGGGACCCAGATAGGAAGACAGATACCTGTCTCCACCTGCTTCTCTCTCCCCTAGGGCCATCCCTTCCTTCCAACACCCTCACCCATGATACTTACTCTGTGACCTTTGACACCAGGAAGTCCTGGGGTTCCTGGGAAGCCACGAGCACCCTGAATCCAAAGAGGAGATGTCAGGGCACAGAGCAGAGGAGCCTGGTGAGGGCTGCCCGAGTCACTGCCTCAAACCCCAGGGAGCAGGAGAGAAGCCCGCACTTAGCTGTTCTTTCAGTAAATCCCAGACAGCCCCCCCCCTCACCTGCCTCACCCCATCTCATGCAAAGTAGGTAGAAACAACAGCTGCCCGGCCTCCCCCGAGGACCCGTGTTAGGGTCATGGGCATGACCATCAGCATGAAGATGTGATACATGGGGGATGGCTGGAATTTCATTTTGGAAGTGAATTAACTGAGCTGGATGAGCAAAAGAGGGAGGTTTGAGGCTGGGGAAGGTGGGGCTTCACCTGAGGGCCGGGAGGGCCTCTTTCACCAGATTTGCCAGGCTTTCCAGCTTCACCCTGCAGGAAGAGATGCACTTCAGCTTCTCCGGAGACACGGCAGTATGAGGGGCCCAGTCCAGACAGCGTCTCTCCTCCCAGCCCTCCATCCTTCGCCCGCCTGCTTGCTCATCTCCCTCACCTCCTTCACTTTCCAGACTGCCCTAACGGCCTTTCCCAGGTCACAGGATTCTTGGGGACAGCTACATGTTGGATGGGCAGGCTCCTCCATCCCTACCAGTCTCCACTTCCCCTGGGGGGCTCTCTCCCTGCCCTTCCGAGCGCTGCTGGCAGGGCTCGAGTCCCTCACCTGGGGAGGCCTGGCTCGCTAATGCCAATCGTAAGCATAGCTCAAGGGCCACCTCTGTCTCTTCACTGTGTTTGCATCCTTTGCAGACATCCTGACTCAGGCTGAGCTCCTCTGAACTCATTTACAATTAAGATAATGCTGGGTTGCTGAACGTTTCTTCCTTTGTTTTTTCTTCTCTGTATCTTTCCCCCTGGTGTTCTCCCTCTCCCTTCTCTTGTTTCTCAATTTCCCTTCCTGGAGCTAATGATGTTTTAATTATTTCCCTTCCCAGTGAGTCCCTGAGGTACTTGAAAGCTAAGTTGCAAGCAGGAGTGCAGACAGCAGACAGGGTTCCAGACTCTGACTGACCAGTCTCACTCTCTCGGGTGCTCCCACCCGGGGCCAAGCCCCTCGCTGCCCAGCACACACCCTCCAGGCAGGCCTTTCACAGAGGCAGCCACTCGGGAATACTCACATCATCGCCAGGCTTTCCAGGGGGGCCTGGGGGACCGCGGGGACCCATGGGACCCTGCAAAGGAAGAGCGTTTAAGAGGCGGTTGAAGGGGGAAGACACCGAATCAGTGGACAAGGCTTTGAGACTGTAGTTTAAGGAAGGAAGAGAGGAAACCTCACTTTGTGCTCAGAGAGAGCAAAGGTGCAGAGCAGATCCCCTTGGGAGGCAGCAGACAGCTTGGGCAACGATGGGCAAAAGGGGACAGCTGGGACAGGGTCCTGGGGGGGTCCTTGGCACCCTAGTTCTCTGTCAGAGTCCCTCCTAGCTAAGAAGTGACACCTGGATCTCCTCTGAGCCCTCCAATATGGGAAAGCCCAGGGCAGAGAGTGGGAAGGGGCGGTGTCAGGACTGGGGTCGGAGGGGTACATCTGGGAGACTCCCCGGGAGAAGGGCCCACGCAGGTACTCACTGAGACGCCGGGTTCCCCGGGTTCACCAGGGTTGCCTTGAAATCCTTGAGGTCCCTAAAAGGTAACGTGAGAACCCAAGGTTGACCCCCACAAACCGACAGGAGGCTTGAAAGCAGCTGCGCGGTCCCGGAGAAGAAAAGACCCAGTACTTACGGGAGCACCAGCGGGTCCTGGAGGTCCTCGGGGTCCCATGGGGCCCTGCAGGGGGACAGAAAAGGAGGAGGTTCCCTGGAATCGCTTCCCCAGAGGCCTCCAGGGTGCCACCTCCTTCCGGCCAGCAGCCCAGACAAAGGACAAGGAGCTACTCTGTGGGCAGGGGGCCTGCCGTGGCTGCTCCCTCTCATTTCCCACTCCCCACGCAACAATCCATTTTTATTTATAGGCACCATTTGGACAGAAAAGCTGGCCTCGCTTTCTCCTGGACAGCAGCCATGTTTACTAACGTCTGAGTTTCATTTAGCCTGTGCCAAGTCGGAGCTGCAGGGCTGAGATTTCCTGCTGGAAGTCTTGTGGATGCGGAGAACAGTGGCTGCTGTCTGCATTCTTCAGTTCTCATTCCAAAAGCAATAGCAACCGGCCTTCTAGCAGATTGGCCTATATGCACCTCTCCATCCTCATTCTTCTTAGCTGCCCTCGCACATCATTAGAACTGGCATCCACGGCCATTAAACACCAAATGCTTCGGGCTAAAACTAACTAAACGGGAGGTTACATAACGGATGAAGAAGAGCTGCTCTAAGCAATTATCTGAAAAGCAAGGTGGACAGAGTCTCTGGTTCTGCTAAGGCCTGCCTCCTGCCATTCTGGCTACAAAGAACCGGTGTCTTCTCTTACCATTGGTCCTTGCATTACTCCCATCTGGGCGCCACCAGCCTTCTCATCAAATCCTCCAGCCATCTGGGCAGCAAAGTTCTACAAACAAACCCAACAGCGTGAGGAGCGTGAGTGGCTCCGGTTTTGCACCACTTGGCTAGGAGAGCTATCTCTGGGTAGAAAGCCCTATTTAGATAAACTCTTAATTGTTGGAGCTTAACCTAGCATTGACCAGAATTACAAGAGTGGTTCCTGAAAGACATTTTGGAAAGGTGTTCTTAGATGACAGTGGCATAATAATTTTCCTGGAAGATGAGGCATTATTTGGAAGAGTATTAGTTATTTGCCTTTCATTTGTTGATAAAATTGTTATTTTTAATTCTAAAATATTAAGTATGCTAACATATATAGAAAAATATGACTAAAACATCACCTTTAAAAATGGTTCTCCCCCTCCCCCACCACCACCAAGACGTTAATGCCCAGCGAAAGACTAACATCAAGGTCTTGAAATATTTTAGCAAGGGATGTAGTGGGCGTCAGTGAGTTTAAAGTTTAAATATTTAAAAAATACCCGTCACCAAAACGGCCAACCTGAAGAAACTGGGCAATAATATAATTTGTTGGCTGGTTTGATTCCAAAAACGACTTTAGCCACACACCTTCGCTCAGTGGGGTTCTTTCATGAGAATGAATAGTGGCTTGGAATGTACTTGGCAAGGACCACGAAGAAATGTCTTCCAAGGACAGTGGTCACCCTTCTTCCAGGGAACTACAAGCGCCCAGTCATCCTCTCCCCCAGCCCCCACACCCACTCCCAAGAACTGACCACACAGTGCAGACGCCGGGGAGCCAGGTAACTGGAGACTTTCTTTGCAGAAACCCAGCAAGTGAAAAAAGTCCACCCTTAGTGCCACAGTCCCATGCCTCATATGTGATTCCACTAAATTACAGGCCGGGGGAGAGGCCCAGGGGCAGGCTGTGTACACACTGTTGGCAGCCCTGGGAGCCAGCCAGGTAAGTGCGAGTAGCAATTTAGAAGCCACATTTCTGGAGGGACATCCTAAAGAAAGGGGATATAAGGATACTTACTCCACCAAGGCCAGGGGGGCCAGGGGGGCCAGGAGGGCCAGGGGGGCCAGGGTTTCCAGGGGTCCCAGGCTCTCCATCTCTGCCACGAGGTCCAGGGGCACCCTTGGCAGAAGGAGAAAAAGGCACCAATGTGAAGCCGCGTTAGTGCCAGAGCCCTCTGTCCACTGGCGGCCCTTGAGGCGGTGGTCAGGCATGTAGGAGGCCTTAGAGGGCTGGCAGCATTGTTTCTCTACTCACTTTTTCACCTTTGTCGCCACGATCACCTCTGGGTCCTTGTTCACCAGCAGGTCCCTGAAGGTGAAGAAATGTTGAGATCACAGCGGGACCGGGGCCTGCAGACCAGTAACTTGAGGAAGGGGCAGAGGAATGGCTTTCTCCCTTTCTTACCTGAGGTCCAGGGGGTCCTTTGGGTCCTACAATCTGAGAGAGAGACAGACCCACAGAACGGCAAGTTAGAGGGGACCCCAAGAAAATGGCCCGGTGAGAGCAATAAGAGCCACATGGCGTGAGGATAATTTTTACTTACATCCTTGATGTCTCCAGGTTCTCCTTTCTGTCCCTAAAACACGACACGGTTTCAGGATAGAGCAGAGCAAGCCCACCAAGCCCCAAACACAAAACCCTGCCCAAAGTGCCCTCTGAAACAGACCTCTGCTGGCATCTAAAAAGTGACAGGCTGGGTGAGCATAGCATTGCTCCTGAAGAAGGAACTAGGAAGACCAATGCAAAAAAAAAGAAGAAAACCTCACCTTTGGTCCTGGTTGCCCTGCAAGTGGAGAAAAATAGAGAAGGAGACGGTGAGACTTGCAAGGTAGAGAAGTACGAGCTCTTGTCACCCAAACACTCTTCACGGAATCGACCCCAAAGAAGGACACAAACAAGGAAGGAGGCAGCTTCCTGTTCCTCCACTGAACCCTCTGCTGGGGTGTTAGAGCTACTGGGGTCCGGGGGTTGCTGAGGTCCCAGGAGGAGCAGAGGTGACCCAGACTTGGTTATTCGAAAAGCAGCCAGCATGCAAGAGAATGGAGCGGGGCTGGTGGGAAAGGGAAAACGAGGAGCTCAAGGTCTAACCAGCCACCCAGAAAGCCCCAGAAGCAGTAGGTTCGGTCTCTTCTTTCCCCCACCACGTGGGAAGCTCTTCCCGCACAAGCCCCCCCAGAGAAAGGTAGGTAGTTAAAAAGGTCTTACATTCAGGCTGGGTCTCCTTGAAGCAAGCACAAGAAAACAAAAACAGCAGGGCAGAGGCGTTATAAAGGGCATCGCAGCCAGTGCCACCCCGAGCCAGTGACCTCTGGCCCTTTATAATAGCAGCAAATAAAGGCAACCAACACTCCCCTCAGAGGCCAGCCTCAGAAGTGATCTGGGAATCTGGGCCCTCCAAGCAGCTTCCCCAAGCAGCTCCCCAGGGCTGGTGACGTGTTAAGGAAAGGCAACCTCTCACTGCCTTTCAAGCTCTTCTCTACCTGAACAGAGAGGGAACCGGGAGGCCACCCACGAGGCCTGGATACGGGTCCCCATCCCTCGGCAGGGAGTCAGGGCAGGTAATGGAGTGCTGGGAGGTCACCTGCGCAGGCATCATCCGCCAGCACTGATTCTAGCTGGGAGTTCACTGCCCACCAGCATGCAGGCCCAGGACGCAGTCCCAGCCCCATCTCCCCCTTCACCACTCTGACTCCCACACAGCCCCGCTCCTCTTCCTCTGACTAACGTGCTTCTGAACTGGCAGTCCCCTCCCAGAGGGAGAAACACAGGGAAGCTGCCATCCATGTTCCCATCTCAAAGACGGAGGCTGCCCTTTGTCTCCCGTGGCCGGCCAGCCGAGGCTTCTCCTCCCTGCAGACCCTGTCTTTAGAGGTCTCCTAAGGAGACGGAGGGATGAGCCTGTGGCTCGGCCAGAGGCAATATTCGATCTCCACTGTGGCTGTAATAATTTGCAGGGATGTTCCCGAGGCACTTTGTGGAATGCCACCTGTCCTTCCAGGTGTCTGGGAAAGCACATATTTTGGAGGGAAGGAAGGACCCTCTGATGTTGGAACCTCACTCAAGTCTCAACCTGCAAGCGAGACGTGGCCTTTCCTTTCAGCCCCAGCTGCTGGAGTCCCATGGATGACCAGCCCCTCGGCTGGGCAGAGATGACCAGCATCCATGGGAAGGCAGTTGCTGCACCTGCGAGTAATTTATTTATGTGGAACAGGAAATAAATAAATTACGACCACTGGCAGTGGCGAGGTCAGTTGCGCAGATGGGGCAGCACTCTCCGAAGGGGGTCTCGGGGCTGAGGCAGTCTTTCATGTCTTCACAGATTATGTCGTCGCAGAGGACGGTCCCAGTGTCACAGACACAGATCCGGCAGGGCTCGGGCTTCCACACATCCTTATCATTATACCTCTGCCCATCCTGCACACAGCTGCCAGCCTTCTCTGCACCAAGGGTGGAGCAGGAGAAGCAAAGAGCGGAGGGGAGGAGGGGGTGGGAGTCAGAAGAGAAAAAGAGAGAGAGGTTGCAGTCAACGTGACATCATTCGCAGGCTGAAGTCTGGGGCCTCGGGCCACCCAAACATAAAGAACTTGAACATTATTTTTCCAAGACATCACTCATTCTTCCAGGTATTCAGCGAATACTGATTGCGTGCCTTGCACTATGCTGTCTATTCACCAGTGAAAATCCTGAGCCAGCAATGCAGGCGGGAGGGGGAGCAGTGTATAGTGACTGTGCAGTACTGTCTTCTCTTCCTGCCTCTGGCAGGAGCCCTGATGATGGGGGCAGGGGGGCATCGGCGAATTAGAGTGGGAGCAGATGAGATGAGAACTCAAGGACTGTGCAGGTAGAAAGGGAGACACCCTCCCCCTCTACCCCCCCCCCCCCACCTCCTGGCACAGGAACAGAGGCCTTCTTTTTCCGCCTTCCCCTCGGAATGTCGGGATTCGCTAAATATCGCTGATAGCTAATAGTCAGAAGACATGCAGAAAATTCTACCCACAAAAATTAGAATCTATAAATAGATTCCAGGTTCCCACTGTGGACATGGGATGGAGCAGCTGAAAGAAGGAGCTGTTAGAATTAGGATCTTGTCCCATTCTCTAAACTATTAGGATTAGGGCCAATTTGGGGAGGAGGATAGGCCCATTCAAACAATACACTTGGACCCAGCGGGCTAATAAAATGTCCTGGGAGGCAAGCAGGGCCAGAGGGCTCCCCTGCTGACCTCGGCCCCTGGAACAAGCCCTGCCTCCATCGGTGGGCAACACCCCCATCTGCAGGGCAGGGGGCTTTGAATGCTGGGCCTTGGGCTAAGATTAACCGGTGAGGGCCTGGCCTGGGCTAAGAATGCAGCCCAGGAATGGGAGGGACTAGTCCCTTCCACAGCGCCCTGCCTGCCATCTGGCACCCACCCTGCCCATGAAACCTGTGCTGACAAGAGCGCTCGGCGAGCGCCAAGGGCCGAGGAGCCCGCACCACGCGCTAGGGAGCGCCCAGCGCTGTTTTTCTCATCAACATCCCCAAAGCAGTGGCAACTGCAGGGGATGAATAATAGCAAAGAGCCACAAACCAGGTGGGCGGAGACCGAGCCGGGCCCGCCCCCTGCTCTTGAAGCAGACTCTGGAAAGTCTAAAGATAAACCTCTTTTCTTCTTTTCCACTAGAAGAAATCCTCTCCGCCTTCAGGCAAGGCCATCAGGAGGAGGGGAGGGGATCCCCAAAGTCGCTGGGACACTCCCACCCCTGAAATTGCTGGCCCTGTAGAATGCCCGCCCCGGGGAGGAGAGGAGGAGGAGAGGTTAATGGTCTCTGGTCCGGACTCACCCAGAGCCCACTCTCACCTAAGAAGGCCCAGAATGCAAAGAGGGGAAAATGCTGGCAGAGGGAGGTGCACCCCCTCCCCGCCCCCCTCCCAGGCGGATCGAATTTCGCTTTGCAAAGGCCGCGGGGATGCGCGGGCGCAGGGGCGGGGCCCCGCGGCGCTGGGTGTGAGAGCCGCTGGGTGACTCTTTGTGGAGGCGGCTCTGGACACGGCTCGCCCACAGACACTGGGCGGGTGAGGAGTGGGATTAAATGACGGCCCCAGCCGGGAGCCAGCAGCGTAACCGGATCCCCTAGGTGTGGACGGAGGAGCCCAGCACCACCATAATTGCCGCTCCAAACGGCTGCCGATAGCATCCCGGCGCGCCCGATCGGGTTCCGCTCATTACCGCCGCGCCGTATAAGCGGTTCTTTGTCGCCGGCCCATTAAAAAGTTGCCTCTTTCGGGGAAACTGCTCCGCTCCGCCGCCGCCGAGCCGCGCGGGGCTGGGGCTGGGTCCGGGCGGCGGCGGCGGCGGCGGGCACAGGGGGGGGCCTTGTGGGAGAGGGTGTCGGGGAATCCGAGGGAACCCACCGGACCTCGCCTCGCATGAATGGGGCTTTTCTCGAGCGCACACAGAGCCCGATTCACGGGTCTCCGCGAGGAACCAGTTTAAATAAATACGGGCAGCGTTTCAGCCCCATCTGGAAGCCATCGCTGCCAATCTCCCAACGCAAACAAGCCT
>PVJN01035046.1:0-22351 GCA_004026805.1 Lasiurus borealis
CTAGAGATCTGGGTGCAGACTCTGGACATGGCTCCCTGCCTTCTCCCCCTTCGGCTGAATGGACAGAGATGTTGACTTGGTGCAAGCATGCCCACGTGCAAGATCTTGCAGCGTCTTCATTGCTCGGAGGGGCAGTGACTGCGTTTGCAAATATCTGGTTTGTGTAACTCCCTCCTCTGCTTGTGCTTAAATACAGTGGTACCTCGGAATACGAGTTTAATTCGTTCCGTAACCTTGAGGCGTGGGAAACTATGAGACGCTCGCGTCGAGGTAAACTGGTGGGTCGTGTGCAGCCGGCCGATCCACGCGATGACTCCTATCTCAACTGTTGCTCGTATTTCAAAGCAAAAATCGCTCACTCGATGGCTCGTATCTCAAAAATCTCGTAGGTTAGGGCACTCGTATCTTGAGGTACCACTGTACTGTGCTGGAAATAAACGCGGGGCTGCAGACCCAAGTCTCAATCCTCCCAACCCCATCTGTTCTTGTCTGTCTTTTCTTTAGCCTCACCCCCTCATTCGGGTACTGTTCGACTGCCGGCAGGTTCCGGCAATTGCTCATGGGGGCGATCATGGCCTGCTCCGTGGCCCCATGTAGGAGGCTCTATCTTGGGTGGGATGTCCTTTATCTTAGTCATCCTTCCCCTTCCCAGCTGGTGGTTAGGCAGGACTGAGCCCAAGTTCACTGCCACAATCGCACACGCTAGGTCTGGCCAGCCCCACAGCCACGTCCTGCCCAATGCCTGCCCTGTACGGTCCACCACGTTCCCTTCTGCCTCCTTAGAGTTGCCAGCCTCTCAGCCATCTCCTGGGGCATCAGCCTCTGCCTAGCTGTGTGTAAGAGCCTCCTGCCTCTCGCATTTGAAGCAGCACCATTGCGCTCCCAGACATGCCTCGACCCCCTCTCCCCCCGCCCCCACAGCTGCCCCCCACCCTGGAGAGCTGCCTGCAATCACTGCTCACATTCCTTTACCCCTCCCCCCACTCCCAAGCCCACCACAGCCCACTGCTGGCCGGGAAGGCACCCCAGTGGCCGTGGCTTATGCCCCCCATGCGGAGTGCCTGGTGCGGGTGTGCTTTAAGGTCCCAGGGGATTCTAACAACGTGTGACCCTGGTTGGGAAGCGTGCATGGGGGTTAGAAATAAGCAGGTTTCCCCTTTACTCCTGAGTTAGTGTGGAGATGATAGTTTGGAGGAATGTAGTGTATTTTTTAAAAATAATTAGTTTTATTGATTTTTTTATAGGAAGGAAGGGAGCAGGATAGAGAGTTAGAAACATTGATGAGAGAGAAACATCTATCAGCTGCCTCCTGCACACCCCCTGCTGGGGATGTGCCCACAACCAAGGTACATGCCCTGGACCGGAATCGAACCTGGGACCATTCAGTCTGCAGGCTGATGCTCTATGCAGTGAGCCAAAGCAGTCAGGGCTGTAGTGTGTGTGTGTGTGTGTGTGTGTGTGTGTGTGTGTGTGTGTGTTTAATCAAAATAGATAAGTTGTTTATAAAGTTCCTTCTCATTACTGCCTTTTAATCGCTGTTTCCTCTGTGAGCGAATCCCCCTCCAGCAGTAGGATGCAATGGTTTCTGGACCTCGTGGTCTGGGTTGGAATTATGGCTGCACCCCTTCATGGATGGATGACCGTGAATGGGTTTTCCAAACTAATTTGTGACTTAGTCTCCTCATCTGTGAAGCTGGCAGGTGTGCAGATGTGAGGACTCAGTATAGATAGTGCTTAAAACAGTGGCAAGGATGTAGATTTAATTCTACGATTTAGTATTAAACTAATCCCTAGGCTACTGATGGGTTGATGTGTTATCCATTTGAGATCATAAACTGGAATAAACACTGAGCAAAGAAATGGTTCTATTGGCTGCCATTCCAGATAACTTGGCAGGATCTATAGTTGAGAGAACCAAATTATATTGCTTAGCTGAACCATAAGAAATGGTGGCATGGCCGAAACAGTTTTGGCTCAGTGGATAGAGCATCGGCCTGCGGACTGAAAGGCCCAGGTTCGATTCTGGTCAAGGGCATGTACCTTGGTTGCGGGCACATCCCCAGTAGGGGGCGTGCAGGAGGCAGCTGATCGATGTCTCTCTCTCATTGATGTTTCTAACTCTATCTCTCTCCCTTCCTCCCTGTAAAATATCAATAAAATATATTAAAAAAAAGAAATGGTGGCATACCCATTGTAAACTTTAATTACAACAAAATTAAATTATCAAAATAAAGTGATAGTTAAAGTGTATTTATCTCTAGCCTCATTGCTCAAAGAATTGCTTTCATTTTTCCATATATCCCTCCCTTCTGTCTATATTAGGGATACTGGCAAACTAACCGAGGGGTCAACACCAGCTCTCCATCTGTGTTTCTAAATAAAGTTTTATTGGAAAACAATCACTGTCATTCATTGCCATGTTGCCTGTGACTGTTCCGAGGAGGACACAGTGGCAGAGCGGCACACACACACACTGTGTGCGTCATTCTAATACAGACGTGTCCAGCTTGTGTCCTGCCTGGCTCACTTAGCCTTCCACACACCTTTGGAAATTAAATAAAGACGGTCTGGATTTGCATAATTATTTCAATGAATAGATTCAGCGGCCAAATCTCAGACGTCTCTCTCCTGGGACCAAGTTTCACTCCCAAACTTGTCCGCTCCTATGGGAAATAAGCTTGTTCGTTGCACTGGGAGCCAGAGGAAATGACTGGTGTCCTCCGAGTGCCTCAGAGAGGACCTCCACTATTTGACTACTGACCCCCAAATAGTATTACGTTAAACCCTTTCACTCTTTCATCACCTCGCTTCTTTTTGTCTTAAACATTTTTTAGAGAAGAAAACAGAGAGAGAGAGAAGCATCAATGATGAGAGAGAATCATTGATCGGCTGCCTCCTATAGGCCCCCAGTTGGGGATGGAGCCCCCAACCCAGGCATGTGCCCTTGACCGGAATCGAACCTGGGACCTTTCTGTCCGCAGGCCGTCGCTCTAGCCACTGAGCCACACCAGCCAGGGCGTCACCTGGTTTCTTACCATCCACTTCCACCCAGGAGCTCCAGCCGCTCCAGACGCCATCCTCCTCCTTCCCCCGAATCCTCACAAAGTGCGTCGCACACTCCAGAGGCAGCTCGGACTCCCATGTCCAGTGCAGGGCCTGGTCCCGCCGCACAGCGGCGCTGTAGTTCTCCTGGAGGCGAGATTTAATATCCGCTTTGGCTAAGCCCAGGCCAGCCCTTTCCCAGGACAGCACACTCCCCTGCAGCTCCAGGGCATGAGCCAGGACCCGCCATCCTTCCCAGCCGCTCCCCGTGCTCCCCCAACTCAGCCAGGACCCGGCCAGAGCCTCTTGCTTCTCAAAGACGCGGCTCCCACCACGCTGGGCCTGCAGTTCCGAGAGGAGCAAGGGAAGGCAAACGGAGGAACTCAAGTCTTGGGGGGAAGAGACCAGAGATGAGAATGTGCCCCGTGCTGGTCACCCAGGACCTGCTAAGAAAACTCCTGCCGACTCGGAGGGAATTACAGTGGCACCTTGAGATATGAGTTTAATTCGTTCCGTAACCTTGAGGCGTGGGAAACTATGAGATGCTTGAGTCGAGGTAAACTGGTGGGTCGTGTGCAGCCGGCCGATCCGCGCGATGACTCCTATCTCAACTGTTGCTCGTATTTCAAAGCAAAAATCGCTCGCTTGACGGCTCGTATCTCAAACATCTCGTATGTTAGGGCACTCGTATCTCGAGGTTCCACTGTACTTGAGTCGCGCTTTTCCAAGGAAGCGAGATCGACGCGTATGGTTTCATGTTCCTTTCAGCCAGGGCCTGACCGGGTCAGCCAAGCCTCGGTAGAGAAAGCAATTCTCAGGGTGCCGGGAGGTCAAAGGTCTCTTCCCAGAGGTCAACAGCTGGCTCCCCGTGTGTCCCTTAGTTTTTTTGTCCCTTCTCAGAGACGGTGGCCACAGGGACCATCCCCTCCCTCGAGCTCCATCTGTCAGTATCTTAGTTCCCAGAGATGTCACCCACCCAGGACCACTCTCCCTGTCCCCTGGGCAGCTTGTCCACGCAGAGCTGGGTAACGCAGCTTCCTGAGACACCGGGACTTGATGCTCTAGTTCGCCAGGCTTCCGAGGCTCCTATGCACCTCACCTCCCGTTCTAGGCCCTCTGCAATCTGCTCCGACCCACCTCTCCCTGCAGGAATCCTCTCTGGACACGGCGGCCCACCCCCGTTCTGGGATAACTCGCTGTTTTCCCAACTCCCACCTCCGTGTGGGCTCAGTGCCCCCAGGTTCCCTCTGCCCTGGAAGCAGCCCCCCTCTTCTTCAGGAAGCCTTCCGTGCTCTGTCCTCTGGCTCCGTCACAGCCTGCTCTGCTGAAGCCGTCCAGCTGCTGGCAGCCACCGGTGGCTGCGCTCCCGATTCATGGTCCCAAGAGAGAGGAATGCGCTGCGATCCTCACAGCCCGCCGCTCCAGGCGTCCCTGCCTCTGAAGCATCAATCTTATAGAAAAACTGCTGTCTGAAATGTTAACCCTGCTATTGGCATCTGTAAATGCTTGCTTGCTTAAATAATAAGGAAAATGAGACTATTCTCACTTCAGAGAGGCCGTTAAACCTTCCCTGGACAAAGTGATCAGTGCTGGCACCAGGCCAGGTCTTTGGTGGAGGTCTCAAGGCCTCAGCACATAGGGGCCCTTTAAGAACTTGCAAAGGGGCGGGAAACATCCCATATTTGGGGGACAAAGAAGGTGAAAACATATAAATAGAGAAAATTTCTGCATGTTGGGGTCCAGAATTTGAGAAACATTTTTCTCTGGACCCGCGTGTGATAAATGTAACTCCAAACTCTCTGAGCATGGTTTGGTTATTCCGGTTTTCTGTAACACCACGGGCCTCCAGAATGCCTGCATCCTGGCCCCACCACTGGGAGACGGAGGCCACAAACCCCTGGTGCTCCCTGGGGAAACTGAGGCTGCAGCCAGGGCCCTCAGGGTTAATGGCAACCCCTGCAGTGAGGGGGTGGGCAAGGTGCACATGGCACAGCCTGCAGCTGGCACATGCTGAGGCCTTCCCTTCCCGGGTGCTACCCTGGCACACCTCAGTCCCCTGGGCACACCTGGCTGCACACAATACTGACGCCAAACTGCGACGTATGAGGCGTTTATATTTTATTCAGTGTGTGGCAGCCCTTCATTTCTAGATTATAAAACACATGTTGTTAACCACCAGTTCAATGGACCTGACCATCCATCCCTATTTAATCTGACAATTTCAAGTGCATGTTGCTTCAATATCGTTCAATGTAAGAGCCATTACAAAGAAAGGGCTTCATTATACAGAAGTAGCAACGAAAATAATGTTATGGTTGAGGGTCACCACAACATGAGGAACTGCATTGAAGGGACGTGGCATTAGGAAGGTTGAGAACCACTGGTCTATACCAATCATGGTGACCTTTCTCTAATATCACCAAGCCACCAACTGGCTCTCCTCTCTTGCATCTCTCGCAGATTTGGCCACTCTGCCTCCAATGCCCGCCCTCCCCCACACCCTACCTTGGGTGCCTCTCCTCTGGATCGACCCCACCGCCTGCTTGCTGGTCACGTGTGGCCTCCTCCTGTTCCCCACTTGCTCTCCACGGCGCACACAGAGGAAGCTTTTTAAAAACTCCCAGCCAGGTCCTTCCACTCCCATCTTCTCACTGGCCTCGGGATAAAGACAGACTTTGGCTCAAATAGCCCTTCTTCCCAGTGACTGGACGTCAGGCCAAACTCCAGCCGCACAGCACTGGCCAGCGGCCTGACCACCCCTCCCTCGGTCAGGACACCCTTGTCTGTGGACTTGTGGGACCCTCGCCTTGAACAGCGACTGGACCTGGGCCACGGCCTAAATCCATGGGCTGAGTGCTTCCCCCCCCCCCCCCTCCCCACTCATCAGCAGGCAGCAGCCTGGCTTTTCCCGGACACGGCGCGTGGCTCCGTCTCACCACCGCTGTGCTTTGTGGTGTGGACAGCCTTGGGGAGAGGAGAGAACTTTCCTTGCGTACATCAATCCTGTGATTTTTTTTTTTTAATGTGGTGAATTGTGTTTGGGCTTTTTCATTAACGGAAGTTGCTGTGAGGTGGAAGGGTGGGAAGATGTGCTAATGTCGAGAGGTGAACAGCTGTCTGCAGACATGGCCAGTGATATCATCAGAACACTAAGCGGCTCTCACTGGGGGTCGAGTTATACACCTGCGTCCATCCTCCATCAACAGGGTCAGATTTATGTTTCACTCAGATCTCAAATGCAAGAGTGAGTGAGGACAGTCACCAGCCACCAGGCTTGAAAATGAGTGGCCTTCCTGCTTTCCTGAAGGAGCTAATCATTGGCCTCCACAGCCCACAAAGAGGGCCCTGCACTGAGTACATGGAGGTCCCAGCCCTGGGTCTGCCTTCTCTCCAGCAGCTCCTCCACTCCCCTCCAACAAGAAAACATCTCACCATCCTCGGCCATCACAGGACAATAAATGAGCAGATGCGTCAATGGATTATTAATGACCATCAATGACCATTCAAAGAAACCACCAAAGTGCCCGCTGCACTAGACGAGCAAGCACCAGGCCAAACAGACACCACCAGGACAGGCATCAAGACCAGGGGAAAATATCCATCCAAATCATTCCAAAGCAAACGGGTGGCACCAGGATTTTCTTCACTTCACTTGTTACGGGAAAAGCCACCTGTGACGTAAGCAGGGCCACCCTGAAGAAGTGCCTTTTCGGCCAGAACACGAAGGTGCCAGACTCATTCTTCCTACCTGTCAGCACGGTGCCAGCGAGGACTGGCTAGAAGCCACCCTGGCAACCAGAAAACGTTGCCCAAATTCCATCCTGTTTACAAAAGTCTCTGGTGGAACGGGAAGGAAGAAGGGAGAGGACTAAGCTGGTTGATCTTCATAGACAGGGAGTCAGTGCTCACTGGGACTGACCCAACAGCCTTCTGGGGGGCCCAGCAGGACCGAAGACATGGGCCATTCATGCGTCCCATTCAACCTGCTCAGCCCAACTGTCCCATGACACTTTCTCCCCGATAGATCCTCTTCCCTGAAAACACAGACATGCGACTGTGTAGGAACACTGCTTTGAGTTGCTAACGTGTTTCCATACTGGGATTTTCTGCATGTTTTTATAAAAGAAAATTCATGACACCAGGAAAGGCTTTTTAAAATACAGAGTCAAAACAACTTACCACCCAGATGACATTGGACTTGTTAATCCTACTGATCTCGATCTGAAAAGCCATTTTTGATTCCGGATGAATCAGGCTGTGGACCCTCCATTGCAGGTGCAGACACTGCCGTGTGGAATTGATGGACACATTCAGCAATAAAGGCTCGGACGAGACTGAAAGACCAGAAGGAGATACGAAATGATGCTTCGTAGGAGCAGGATGGAATAGCCGCAGGTCAACAGTGTTCAATGTCCCCAGTGTTTAGCTTTAAGGGGTACAGCTCACACGAGCATCCTGAGGTCAGACACCTTGAAAAGCTGGGAGTTTAGAAGTCACTCGGAGAGTAAGACATTAAGACCTAGGTGAACGAGATGATTTGCTCAACGATACACAGCAAGTTAATATATTGATAAACAGTGAAACAAATAATACTGAAGCATCCATCTTATAAAAAAAACTGCTGTTTGAAATGTTAACCTTGCTATTGGCTCCTGTTAATGTTTGCTTGCTTAAATAATAAGGAGAATGAGACTATTCTCACTCCAGAGAGGCCATTAAACCTTCCCTGGACAAAATTAATCAGTGCTGGCCCCAGGCCAGGTCTTTGAGGTCTCAAGGCCTCAGCACATAGGGGCCCTTTAAGAACTTGCAAAGGGGCGAGAAACATCCCATATTTGGGAGACAAAGAAGGTAAAAACATATAAATAGGGAAAATTCCTGCATGGTGGGGCCCAGAATTTGAGAAACATTTTCCTCTGGACCCGCGTGTGTATTAAAGGTAACTCCAAACTCTCTGAGCATAGTTTGATTATTCCGGTTTTCTGTAATAATACAAACTATCTATATCTACATAAATAAAGAGGTAATATGCAAATTAGGCCGGGACACCATAAAAGGCCACAACTGGACAGGAGGAGGATTGGGGGACACTGTGAGTCAAGCACGGGTCCTGGCCTCCTGTGGGGTACCTCCTTAAGGCGGGAGGTGGGGCACCTCCTCTCGCAATTGCAATTGCGGGCTGGGCCTCTAGTAAATGGTAATTAAACAAATTGCACAGATTTATTTAACAATGAAACAATGAAGGACACTTCGTTGGGCAATATAACTGGCTTGGAAATTTACAGCAAGGCTGAACCGCAGGGCTAGTTGCTACCCGTTTCATATTTCTGGAAGTCAAACACGAAAGCTTGTTTTGAAAGTCGGCATTTTATTGTTTATGATATAGCTATAGAGTGGGAAATAGCCCTTCTCAATGCACAGAACTTAAAACACCTCTGGCAAGGATTCACTGAACTTTTTGGAGGAAAGCAGCAGCAGCAACATATGAGGCATTTGGTGGGAAATAAAATACAGTGGTACCTCGAGATACAAGTGCCCTAACATACAAGACTTTTGAGATACGAGCCATCGAGCGAGCAATTTTTGCTTTGAAATACGAGCAACATTTGAGATAGGAGTCATCAAGTGGATCGGCCGGCAGCACACGACCCACCAGTTTACCGCGACTCGAGCATCTCATAGTTTCCCATGCCTCAAGGTTACGGAACGAATTAAACTGGTATCTCGAGGTACCACTGTAACCATGACAAAGGTTCCTCGCTCAAGGAGCGAACCTATTGGGGAGACACAACTGACTCTTGCGCAGGGGCCATGCTAATCTTCTCTGTATCGTTCCAATTTTAGTATATGTGCTGCCGAAGCGAGCACCACAATTGACTCTTGAAATGATGAGAGATGGCAAGTGCAGAGGGGTTAGTGGTGTAACAGAGGCTGTGAACGGAGAGAGACTCAACATGAATCATACCTGCAGAGGCCAGTGGGCTCGGGAAACAGCCAGTTCAGGACAGGCCCTGAGGGAGGGAGTTACATCATCTTCCAAGCATTCATTCTTCTAACTAAAAGGAGACTCGGCAAGATGAAAGGGCAGGTCCCTTAGGGAACTGGGGTGGCACATGTTTTTAATCCTTGTGGGGCCAATGGCACCAGGGAAAGTAGGTGTATGTTGTTGTTGGTCTCACGCTAGACTCAAATTCCCTGAAGGACAGAGGTTGATGCTTATGCGTTGCATCTTTGGATGGACTCTTGTCCCCAGCACTTGGCACAATGTCTTACCCATCACACATGTTGATCTCAAGTGACAGAGATCCAGGGTCTCCATGAGTTCTCAAGTGCCTGACAATCATTCCTCACTAGCACCTTGATGTGTCCTGTCTGGCATTCTCTGCTCCCTTGTCCTGTCCGGCATTCTCTGTTCCCTGTGGCTGCTTCTCGAGGCTCTTCCTTGAGCACTGATCACAGAGCGCTGAAAAGTCTGTTGTGTCTTTGTCTCCCCATAGACTGTGAGCTAATCAGGGGTGAGACCAAGACCAATACCACACCTGTCCCAGTGAAGCATCCATCTGCTATTTGAAATTTTAACCCTGCTACTCTGGCTTCTGTAAACACTCGCTTGCTTAAATAATAAGGAAAATGAGACTATTCTCACTTCAGAGAGGCCATTAAGCCTTCCCTGGACAAAGTTATCAGTGCTGGCACCAGGCTAGGTCTTTGGTGGAGGTCTCAAGGCCTTAGCACATAGGGGCCCTTTAAGAACTTGCAAAAGGGCAGGAAACATCCCATATTTGGGAGACGAAAAAGGTAAAAACATATAAATAGGGAAAATTCCTGCATGTTGGGGCCCAGAATTTGAAAAACATTTTCCTCTGGACCCGCGCGTAATAAATGTAACTCCAAACTCTCCTAGCATGGTTTGATTATTCCGGTTCTCTGTCACACCGGCACAGACACTCAGGGACTGGCTGCTGACGGAGCCAGTGAACTACAGCATCAGCTTTATTTCTGGAAACTCTAAAAAGCTACTGGATGAAGGGTTACATGGAAAAGGAAGTCCGTAGACCGGCATCTGCATCAGCAAGTGCTGAGTGACTCAAACACTGGAGAGGCATCACTCAGTCAAAGTAAATGTGGTCAAAAGCAATCTAGGATGTGCTTGGGAAAGAGTAGGAAAGGCCAAGGCGAAGTTGGAGAGTTAGAGGGATTTAGAGATGAAGTCCAATGCCATTGTTTTTCAGAAGAGGAAATTGAGGTTAAAAAAAAAAAAAGGAAGTGACTTTCCTAAAACCGCACAACTTGACCAAAACCCAAGGCCCTTGGCCTCTGGCCCGGGGCCCAGCGCTCTCTTCCTGACGCTCCTGGGAGTGTGGCCAGAAGGGCAGGCTTGGGAGTCACTCTGACCCGGGTCAGTCACAGCCCCTCCTCCCTCCTTCCCAGGCAGTTTCCCGGGCTGGCCCCGACACCACTTAAGGAAATAAACCGCCGTCCATTCGCAAGATGGGACATGATGCAGGCATTTCACAGAATGTTATTTCTAGAAGAACATTTAAGCTCAAAGGTAAAAGCTCTCATTGTAGGTTGACGTAATCATCTTAATAAGGATATACTGCATGAAAGTACCAATACTCGTAAGTATACAGGGATGGGCAGAAGTAGGCCTACAGTTGCGAGTACATGAAACAGAGTTTATTTTTCTGTTATTGATTCTTGTACTCTATATTTTTCCATACAAACTACTGTAAACCCACTTTTGCCCACTGCTGTATAGAATATGCCGTATTTTCCGGTGTATAAGACGACCCCCAACTTTTCCAGTTAAAATATAGAGTTTGGGATATACCAACCCTGTAAGATGACCCCCGACTTTTGAGAAGATTTTTCTAGGTTAAAAAGTCATCTTATATGCCGGAAAATACTGTATTTCCCCAGTATACATACTTATGCTATACATAATATATACTCTATATTCTATGTACTTTAATAAGTATATGTACTTAACATAAGTATATGTATTCTAATATTATATATATATACACACACACACTTAAATACATACATATATCTGCACAGTGGTACCTCGAGATATGAGTTTAATTCGTTCTGTAACCTTGAGGCATGGGAAACTATGAGACGCTTGAGTCGCTGTAAACTGGTGGGTCGTGTGCAGTCGGCCGATCTGCGCGACGACTCCTATCTCAAATGTTGCTCATATTTCAAAGCAAAAATTGCTTGCTCGACAGCTCGTATCTCAAAAATCTCATATGTTAGGGCACTCGTATCTTGAGGTACCACTGTATATGCATACACACATACACACACATACACACACACTTAAGTATAAATATTCCCAGTATAGATAGCAGAATTTCACTCCTATAAAAAAGTCTACACATTCACATCTTTATCTCTGTCTGTGCGCAAATCCACACACGAGACTGGAAGAAAACACATCTAGAGCAGTGTTTCTCAACCTTTCCAATGCCGCGACCCTTTAATACAGTTCCTCATGTTAGGGTGACCTCCAACCATAAAATTAAAACTGTAATGTTATTATAGAAAGTAACAGTAATGAATTGTCATGTAAATAGCTGAGTTTCCCGATGGTCTTAGGCGACTTTGCTAGCGGTTCTCCACAGGGTGAGAACCACTGATCTAGAGGCTTCGGTCCAAGTCTCTGGGGATGCAGACGCGAGCCCATGAGCCCAGTGGGCCTTGGGCCTGCTCTGTGCCCAGGAGAAGTCCTTTCTCTGAAGAGGCGGCTCACACAGAGCTGGGGGTGACCCGGTGGGAGGATACTGGCGTGCGTGGGGAGCCTTGGCAGGTACTTGGTCAGATGCTGCAGGCATGGAGGCAAGAGATCCAAGCGGCGCAGGCGAGGAGGAACACAGGACTGCTTAGCAACGCAGGCAGGCCCGGCTGAGAAAGCTGGCGGCAGACACACGGCTGGCGGAGAGGAACAGGCGGGCACATGTCTGGTCTAAACAAGGGGAGCAGAGGGGGGGCAGCGAGCAGACAGAGAGCAGAGGTCCTGGGAGGAGAAGGCACACAGCAGACTGCCGTGGGGTCCGGTGATGAGACTTCCCCGGGGGAAGTGGGGTGCCCGAGGCTTGGCCACGTGCCTGGCATTCTCTGGAGTGGGGGCCTGGGCCAGCAGGGTCCCCCTGAGATATTGGTGAGGGAGGGGGAGGGGTGGACATACTGCAGAAAAGAAATCCTAGTTCCTACCGCTCAGCTCCAGATTAGGGCAGAGAGACACCAACAGTCACACTGGTTTTTACCAAGCCATGAAAGTGGCATCGGTCCACGTGCCCGCAGCTGAAAGGGCTCCAGCCCGAACACTGAGCTCTTATCGCAGCAAAATCTCCTCCTCTCACAAACTGCCTAACACCTTTTCATGGAGTTTTAAGGGAAAAGCTGCAAAATGCTATGGATGTTTCCCGAAAACGTCTTCCTCCTGAATCCACGGACAGAAGCTGGGAGGTTACAGAGCGCAGAGCAAAGGAAACGCAAAGACAGAACAATCCGAGCTTTGTAAACACAGGAGGAGCCACACACGCGTTATAAACCAACGGAAAGGCTCTCGGCTCGAAGAATCCACTTCCAACTGCTTCTAAAAGTTCCCATAAACATGTCAGAGGAAGTGAGTCCTCGCTGACCTTGTTTACGAAGTTAATGTATTCCCAGATCCCCTCCCCGGGGAAGCAGCTAAGTGGCAAATGCTTCTCTTAAATCCACACCGAGCCTCGCAGCATGGAGCAGGGCTGTCTCGCAGCTCACAGCTTCTCCGTGAACTTGGCGGAGGGACACCGGGGCTGTTGTGACTTGGTGGCCAGCCCCGGGGCAGCTCTCTCCGGTGATGGCCATCTTCACTGCACCAGAAACGAGGTTCTGCAGCAGCGGTTCTCAACCTGTGGGTCACGACCCTTTGGGGATTGAACAACCCTTTCACAGGGGTCGCCTAAGACCATCGGAAAACACCTATTTCCCATGGTCTTAGGAACCAACACACCGCTCCTCGGTGTAGAAAGTGTAGCCATGTAGTTTACTGTTGTCCTAGGAAGACTGCTGCCCATGCTACACCATGATTCAAGACAACATTTCATTTATTTGTCATTAGAAATAAATATTTCACAATATATAATTACCTATTGTTTTTGTGATGAATCCCTATGCTTTAATGATGTTCCATTTGTAACAATGAAAATGCATCCTGCCTATCCGATATGTACATTGCAGTTCATAACAGGAGCAAAATGACAGTAATGAAGTAGCAACGGAAATCATGTTATGGTTGGGGGTCACCACCCCATGAGGAGCTGTCTTAAAGGGTCGAGGCCTTAGGAAGGTTGAGAACCGTGGTTCTGCAGGCTCAGGTCTCCTGGCCGAGGCTTCCATGGCCCGGAGCTCGGGGTCAAAGGTGGCTCAGGCAGGTGAGTCACCCAGAGCAGGAAGCTCGTGACTAAGGTGGCTGCTGTTACTCACCAGTCCCCTGCCATTTCCCAAGAAAAGGGAATTGTGCAACTTTCCACCCAGGCGGCCAACGGCCTCCTTTATTCTCGGGTGATGGCTCTGCTGACTGTTTCCCACTTACCTTCGCTCTGGTGAGTTCCGAGGGGCAGCCAGGCCAGGAGGAATGTGGCCTGAAAGACTGCCACGGGCACCATGGTGCTGGCTTCCTGAAAAAGAGGAACCACAAGGAAAGGGAGTTTTATGTAGTTTTGGCTGCGGCGAGTTCCTTGGAACCAGGTGTGGGAGAGGAGGGCCTGACAGTTGCCATTCTCCTCTCCTCCCTGTGTCCACGCCCGTTGTCACGTGACACTGGATCCCCCCCTCAATAAGAAGGGCACCTGTCCTCACTCGCGTGACTGGCTCTGGCCAGAATGAGGACGGAGGGATGGGGTGCTGGGGAGGCGAGGCCTGAAGAGAGCGATGTGTTTCTGCTTGCTCTTTCCCGTTTTCACCTTCGGCACGAAAAGGACATTTTGGGGCTACCCCGCTGGACCCGGGAAGAGCATGAGCAACCGGGAAGCAGAGCTGAGTCACCCCAGCTGGGCCAGTTCAGCCCAGCTCAGCCAGAGGCCCGCCACACCCTGCCACCAGCAGCTGGTCCCAGATGCGAGAGCCATGCTGTCTGCCACTCACGCTCTGTGGCAGGAGCTAACTTATCCACCAATTTCTCCAAAGCAGGCCTAGCCAGTCTGGCTCAGTGGATAGAGTGGCGGACTGCGGGGTCCCGGGTTCAATTCTAGTCAAGGCGCATGCCTGGGTTGTGGGCTCGATTCCCAGTAGGGGGCGTGCAGGAGGCAGCCAATGGATGATTCTCATCATTGACATTTCTCTCTCCCTCCCACTTCCTCTCTGAAATTATTAAGAATATTTTTTTTTTGCCGAGACCGGTTTGGCTCAGTGGATAGAGCGTCGGCTTGTGGACTGAAGGGTCCCAGGTTCGATTCCGGTCAGGGGCATGTACCTTGGTTGCGGGCACATTTCCAATGTGGGGTGTGCAGGAGGCGGCTGATCGATGCCTCTCTCTCATCGATGTTTCTGACTTTCTATCTCTCTCCCTTCCTCTCTGTAAAAAAATCAATAAAATATATATTTAAAAAAAAAAGAATATTTTTTTTTAAAAAAAAGAAGGGCAAAGCAGGGAGTCAAAAGTCAAATATAAAAGGCCCGCTGATTAGGAAGAGAACGAAGGCCAGTCTCACCGGGCTGAATTTGAATGGCTTATCAGGAACTCATCGTCCCTCTTCCCCATCTCCCTCAGTAAGAGCAAACCTAGGAAGAGTGAACACATTCCACCTACAGAGACTGTGCTTCACTGTTCAAAACAAGTTCCCCTTCTCTTGCCTTCAGAGAGGATTTTTTTTAAAATATATTTTTTATTTATTTTTTACAGAGAGGAAAGGAGAGGGATAGAGAGTTAGAAACATCGATGAGATAGAGACATCGATCAGCCGCCTCCTGCACAACCCTTACTGGGGATGTGCCTGCAACCAAGATACATGCCCTTGACCAGAATGGAACCTGGAACCTTTCAGTCCACAGGCTGACACTCTATCCACTGAGCCAAACCGGTTCCGGCGTTGGAGAGGGCTTTAACTACCGGCCGCAGAGTGTCCTGATTCTCTGGGGCCTCTGACCGCAGGACAATCGGGGGCACGAGAGTGAGCCTGGATGACCCCGAGAGGCCAGTGCGTCTTGCTTCAATCACCAGTGTGTGAGGGGAAGCGCTGACTTTCCCTTTCCTCCTCCACACCTGACTCATCTCGGAGAGACGCGCTGGAGCAACGCAGGGTCAGAATTTGCCTCTGTCCGGCCACTGGCTTTCTGCAAACGCTGGAGAGTCAGTGACCCAGACCCTCCATTCTCACTACCCACACGCTCTAGTTATTTTTTAAAACATATAGTTTATTGATTTCAGAGGGGAAGAGGGAGGGAGAGAGAGAAACATCAATGATGGGAGATTCATTTATCAGCCGCCTCCTGCACACCCCCTACTGGGGACGGAGCCCACAATTCAGACATGTGCTCTTGACCAGGAATCTAAGCATGACCTCTAGGTAATAGGTTGATGCCCAACTCACGAGGGACACGGGCCAGACACCACCACCACCCCCATGTCAGGCGCACCCCCTGCGTCAGGCGTACACGGTGGGGGCTGGTTTTCCCTCCGCAGCTCTGCCTCTGACATGGAAAAGGCACCAGCTTCCTCTCCCCACAGCTGTCCCTGAGGATCCCCAACCTTCGATTTCCAACAACAACAACAAGAAGTGAGGAAGCACGAAGTAGCGGAACCAGAAAGGAACCTGCTTTCCCACCTCCCCCCCGCTCCTGGGTCCTCTCCCAACCCAGTCTTCGTTTCCGGCTGTCAGATCGTCGTTCCCAGCTAGACTTGAGCAGCTGGAGTTTGTCCCCCCGTCTGCCACAGCCTCACAGCACACCAGCTGCCCATAAAGAGCGGGTAAGGGAATAAAAACCTGCAGCAATCGTTTCATTCTCTCCTCACCGTCCGTTTTAGTGAAAATAGATGCTTTTCCAGCTCGTCTACCTTTTCTGTGGCCGACGACTGTCTGCTTCACAGTCTCGCTGACACTCCTTCTCCGCGGGGAGCAGCGAGGAAAGGAAGGAAAACTGCCGCTCGTTTTAGAGCGGCTCATTCAGACCTGTCTCTGCACAGTGCCCATGCGTGGACTGTCACCTACTATAAACATGACTGTGCCAGCCAGCGCGGCCTGGAGAGGACCCGTCTGCCCTTCCTCCCGGCGCTGCTGGCTCTGGCCTCACGGGACAGTTATGTCTGGGGCGCATCCCAGAGCAGCAAATCCCCGTGAGCAGCGTGCCCGGTCACCTACTTCCCAAGAACCCGGGCGCGTGGCTGAACTCTAAGCTGGCCGGGCGCCTGATGACGTCATATGCCAAGACCGTTGGCCAGAAGGGGCGACGCTGTTCACCCAGCACACGTGCGATGTGTACCTGGCGAAAGAGACCGCGGGAACGTCTGTCCGGCCACGGGAGCGACACCAGTAAAGAGGCCACGCTGAGGACATGCTTTGAAAATGCGAGTGCTCCCACTGGACCAGTGACCAGCAGAGTGACAGCTTCAGTAGTTAGGGTGAAGGGTCCCCATCCCTACTACACGAGAAGCCCTGAGAAGTCAGAAGAAGAAGAAGAAAAAAAAAAGACAAGCAACCGTGTAGGAAACCTGGCAAAGAGCATGAGCGTGTGATTCATAAAAAGGAAGGAAATGTTAAGAGCCAAAGGAGAAGAGAGAAAAACCGGACACTGACCCTGGTCATTAAATCAGTTAAAATGAAAGCAGCGATTGTGCCTGTTTCTGTGCAGTGTTCTAGTGGGGAGTTCAACAGCGTTCTTGAAACCTAGCGGGGGTTAGCGTTTGAAGAAGGAGGCGTTGTTACGAATGACCACAAAGCACCAATTGATCACCGCCAATTTGGCACTACCTAGTAAAATTTTAGTATGCATTACCTTTATTCAGAAATGTTATTTTTGAAATTTTGTCCTGTAGATTGTATGAGTGTGTGTGTGTGTGTGTGTGTGTGTGTGTGGTGTTCATGCATCTATACAAAAATATATATTTTTAAAGAATGTTCATTGTAGCATTTATGTTGAGAAAAAAACAAACATCACCTACTAGTAAATATCTATCAAAAGAAACTAGAGCCGAGACCCGTTTGGCTCAGTGGATAGAGCGTCGGCTTGGGGACTGAGGGGTCCCAGGTTCGATTCCGGTCAAGGGCATGTACATTGGTTGCGGGCACATCTCCAGTGGGGGGCATGCAGGAGGTGGCTGATCAATGTCTCTCTCTCATCGATGTTTCTGGCTTTTTATCCCTTTCCCTTCTTCTCTGTGAAAAATCAATAAACTATATTAAAAAAAAAAGAAACTAGAAAATATAATATAATATAACATAATATAATATAATATATAACCGTATATAATAAAAGGCTAATATGTAAACCAACCAAATGGTGGAACAACCAGTCGCTATGATGCGCACTGACCAGGAGGGGGCAGAGGCTCAAGGCAGGAGCATTTTATATTTTAATTTTAATTTATTTAATGAATAGTGATGGTGTCCAGTTTTTCTTGCTTCTCCTTTGGTTCTTCACATTTCCTCCTTTTTTATGAATTACATACTCATATACCAAATGGAAGCCAGGTTCACATCTGGCAAGCAGAGCCGTGGCAGGAGCCTCTCCCACCTCCACAGCAGCACTAAGGATGTCCGACTGCTGGCTTAGGCCCGCTCCCCACAAAGCCATCAGTCGGACATCCCCTCAGGCTCCCGAACTGTGAGAGGGCACAGGCCACGATTTTCATGCACCAGGCCTCTAGTATACTATGTAATTATTCATTTTTACAAAGGAATACTATGGAACTGTTACACAGAATGAAATAATACATGATCTGACATGGAAGAATGTCCAAAGCCTAGCGAGTGAAAAAGCGAGGTCCAGGAGGGTGAGCACCGGAATCGATCTCTGGGAGAGAAGCGTGGTGACTGCGGGCTGTGCCCGGGCGTGCCTTCGGGAGAGCCCAGCGCGGGAGCCACGCTGACTCGGCTTCCGGGCCGCACGGCTGGACCATCTGCACACGCACACCAAGCTCTCGTCCCTCAGCTGCTTCCACACAAGACAAGCCTTTTCGGCCCAACATGGGATCCTCCAACCACAACCTTCAGTCAAAGATTTCAGATCTCAGAGTAGAACTCGCTGTTATACTTAGTGTTCTCACTAACCCTCTTTCCTTGGAGGATGAAGAGGAGGAGGAGAAGGAGGAGGAGGAGGAGGAGGAAGGCGGGCAGGAAGGAAGGAAGGAAGGAAACAACTATTCAGTGGTACCTCGAGATACAAGTTTAATTCGTTCCATAACCTTGAGGCGTGGGAAACTATGAGACGCTCGAGTCGCGGTAAACTGGTGGGTCGTGTGCAGCCGGCCCATCCGTGCGATGACTCGTATCTCAAATGTTGCTCATATTTCAAAGCAAAAATCGCTCGCTCAACGGCTAGTATCTCAAAAATCTCCTATGTTAGGGCACTCATATCTCGAGGTACCACTGTAATGTAGTTCTTTAGCATGTAACGTTAAAAGAAAGCAGTTTACAATCCCTGTGCATCACACTTATCCTCACAGGAATTACTATTGCTACCAGATTAATAATCTTAACTCTCAGGGAAAGCCTAGATACTCTAAGGGTGGACAAAAGACCAGGAGCACTGACAGGGTTGCATTATTTTTAAAATATAAGATGGCCCATGAGCTGTTAAACATGCAAATATTATATCAGATCTTAGGCCTACGGAACACAAATCTGTACCTCAACAAGCTCCCCCAGCGATCCACCGAAGCTTGAGAAACACGAGAGATCCAGTGTTTACGGCACACTTCTATTTCCTGGGAGACCATCAATCTATATGAAAGATGTTTACCGTTTCCTGCTATGGTAACAATCCAGCTAGGACATGCGAAGCTAAGTCTCTGCCAGGCGCTTTGCTGAGTGAGTTCCATGCATTTGTTCTCACAACAGCCCTATGAGAGGGACTCTTTCTTTGTCTCCGCACACACACAGGAGGAAATTGAGGCTCAGGAAGGTAAAGCAGCTCTGACACAGTTGACACAGTAACCCTAACCTGAAACCAGGTGAGGCACGCCCCGAAGGACAGCCCCTCCCACATCACACTGCTTCCCGCAGGCTTAGAGCGCATCCTAGAATGTGCAGGAAGGCAAATCACAACTAAATGTGGCACAGATGTGCCATGAAATATTAGTCAATCTTAAAAGGAAGAACGTGCTGAGACTTGGATGAACCTGGATGACATTTTGCTCAGCCAAACAAACAAGTCGCAAAAAGGCAATTGCTGTGTGACTCTACTTAGATGAGGTGCCTAGCAGGAGTCACATTCATGGAGACAGAATACAGAATGGCGGTTGCTAGGGGCTGAGGCGGTGGGGGTGGGTTGGGGAGTTACTGTTTAAGCGGTGCAGAGATCTCAGTTTTGCAAGATGAGAAGAATTCTGGGAACGGATGGTGGGTGATGGCTGCGCGACAAGAAGGATGCCTGCTTCGGTGTCCCTCATTCACCGGATTTGAAAATTGAAATGGGAAGCGATCAGAGTGATATGAGGAAGGATGAGGGATGCAAACGATCACACGCAGAGTTTGAATTAGTTCCTGCGCGGGAGCAGTGCTGCAACTTGAAGGACTGTGCCCCTCAAGGGAAAAGGGGAACCGACCCTTTGTGCAGGAATAGCTGCTTAGGGGGCTCTTCTCCAGGAATCCCCGGGCTCAGCCCGCAGATGACCGCAGTGTCCCCTAAGCACCGTGCTAACAAGGAAGGACTTTAAATGATCATTGATAAGGGCAAGGGAGGAGAAAGGTACTTGTACTTTCGAGTGCCATGTAGCCATCACCAAAAGAGGTGCTCACAGCCCTGGGAAGATTTCTGAGACTGGAGGGTGAAAAAGTACGTTGCACAATGTACAGTAAGATCTCATTTACACACGTGAAAACACAGATATATATATATATATATATATATATATATATATATATATATATATATATATATATATATATTTATGGTGCAAATGTCTAGGGAGAAACCTTGGAATGGCTTTTTCTAATCTTAGCCTTCCCTCTCCTGCATGAGAGTGAGAGTGAAGATGGTACCTGGACAATTCATTCCATTTACTTCTCTGTTGTTTGAATGAGAATCTATTCTGTTATTTCAGCGGTTCTCAACCTGTGGGTCTCGACCCCTTTGGGGGTTGAACGACCCTTTCACAGGGGTCGCCTAAGACCAGCGGAAAACACCTATTTTCCATGGTCTTAGGAAATCCCCTAAGCTTCCAAACTGTGAGAGGGCACAGGCCGCTCCTCGGTGTAGCAAAGTGTAGCAATGTAGTTTACTGTTTATCATAGGAAGACTGTTGCCCATGCTACACCACGATTCAAGACAAAATTTCATTTATTTGTCATTGGAAAGAAATATTTCACAATATACAATTACATATTGTTTTTGTGATTGATCACTATGCTTTAATTATGTTCCATTTGAAACAATGAAAATACATCCTGCCTATCAGATATTTACATGACAGTTCATAACAGTAACAAAATTACAGTTATGAAGTAGCAACAGAAATAATTTTATGGTTGGGGGTCACCACCGCATGAGGAGCTGTCTTAAAGGGTCATGGCATTAGGAAGGTTGAGAACCACTGTGTTATTTGTATTTTTTCTTAGAAGGTTTTTTTTGTGTTTGTTTGTTTTTTACAGAGAGAGAGATCTATGTGAGATCGAAACGTCAATCTGCTGCCCCCTGCATGCCCCCTTTCCTACTGGAGCCCACAACCCAGGCATGTGCCCTGAGTGAGTTTCAAATTAGCAACCTATCCGTGCATTGGATACCTAACCAACTGAGCCACACCAGCCGGGGCTGTATTATTTTTAAAATATAAAACTAAAAGAGCAGACAACCTGTATTAAAGAACTGCTGGAAACCAGTGGAACGAAATGAGAAGGCAGGCAGGGTGGGAACCCCAGGACACAGCCGTGGGAGAAGGAGTCCTTGCTTTACCTAGCTTCGAGGAAGCCTGCTTCACGACTCTTCCCCGTTTCCGATCTATTTTCCCATCAGGAGGACTCCCTCCCCCAGGGAGGGGGCCAGGGCTCACCGGGCCTGCCGGGAGCAGGTGACACTAAGCTTTCCTTCTCCCCCAGCCAACGAGGCCCAGCCCGACCCCACAGGACTGCGCACGGCTTCCTCTTGTCACCACATTTCCATCCGTCCTTTCTCAGAGCCTCAATCCATGGCCTCCTGCTTTGTTCCTTTTTCAGACCGGAGACTGAACCCCTCTGTGCGCCCCCGCTGCTCCCCGTCTTCCAGGCGGAGGAAAGGGGACTGGTGTGTGAGCCGTGGCCTGAGCCACATGTGCTGGGACAACAGGAGGCAGAACGGGGCCGAGATGTCAGTCACAGGGAGGCAGGTGACGGCTGGGAATCGGCTCTGTCCAGCACCCACATGTGAGTGGGGGGCTCCCTGATACCACAGGCACCTTAACAGGATGGATGCACCGGGGGAGGCAGACACTGGGCAGCCCTGAGGACTCCAGGGTTGCTTCCCCTGCTCTGAGCGTCCCGGATGACTCTGAGGCACAGCTACATTTGGGAGCCTCTGGCCGCTATGACCCTTGGAAACCCTTCAGCCTCGGGGTCTCTGGGCCCATTTTAAAGCTACCGCAGAGAGACAAAGCTGGAGAACCCCAAGTCTGAGGCAGGCAAAGTGGGGATAAGCAAACCCCACAGTCAAATCCTGCCTCTGCCACCCGCCGGCTGTGTGGCCACAGGATGACAAACCCAGTTCCCACACCAGAGGCCAAGATGACATGAGCAAGCACAGGTAACATCCTTAGAGCATACCTGGCCCCGGGATTACATGAGCAAGCACAGGTAACATCCTTAGAGCATGCCTGCTCCCCAGGATTACATGAGCAAGCACAGGTAACATCCTTAGAGCATGCCTGGCCCCGGGGTTACATGAGCAAGCACAGGTAGCATCCTTAGAGCATGCCTGCTCCCCAGGATTACATGAACAAGCTCAGGTAACATCCTTAGAGCATGCCCGGTCCTCGGGATTACATGAACAAGCACAGGTAACATCCTTACAGCATGCCCGGTCCCTGGGATTACATGAGCAAGCACAGGTAACATCCTTAGAGCGTGCCTGGTCCCGGGATTACATGAGCAAGCACAGGTAACATCCTTAGAGCATGCCTGCTCCCCAGGAT
>PVJN01035047.1:0-23146 GCA_004026805.1 Lasiurus borealis
TAGGAAATCTTTCCAGATATGGCACCTTGACAATTTTTATCTTGTGATGAATATGCAGTGTGATTTTAAACTTTCTGTTTTCAATAGTAGAACAGTCTTACTGTTTCTCTTTCAGTACAGTCATGTTTGAAATTAAGAAGATCTGTTGCATCGGTGCGGGCTATGTTGGAGGACCCACATGTAGTGTCATAGCTCAGATGTGCCCTGAGATCAAGGTAACGGTTGTTGATGTCAATGAATCAAGAATCAATGCGTGGAACTCTCCTACACTCCCTATTTATGAGGTAAACCATATTATACAACTCTTTGTTCTTCTGTTCTTTGTTTTCTTACTGGTTTTGTGAAATAACTTACTATTAATTTAAAAAATCTATGATTGAAACTGATGGAAATTAAGTGAAAAAAATGAGATATGCAGTGTTGTGGGCATTATAATTATAATTATGTCAAGTATGACCAGGAAAATGACTGGAAAGAAGTAAATTAGAATATGAATAATGGTTGTATTAGTGCAGTGAGTTTATGGGTAATCGTTTTCTCTACTTTCTAATTTTACTATGCTACCATAACATAATAGTAATATTAAAAAGTGGTATTCAGTAAAAACAAAACTATGGATGTTTATAATATTCATATATATCGATTCTCCGTCTTTTGGCTAAGACCAAGTGTATAATATTCATATAAGCCTGTGATAGTTCTTGGATTATTGTACTTATATCAGGTAAACTTTAGATTGGTAAATGGTGCCTTTCATATTTAGTGTTTAGTACCACAAGTTTGTTTAATTGGGATTTCAAAATTTCTGAATTTAGAGAATTTATAGTTAAGAAAAAATGCTATTTTATTAAGCTCTCTGCATTCTTTTTTAAAGATTATTTCATTGTAAATGAATTCATGATATGATTTTGAAGCCCAACAGGGAAGCACTGGAAAATTTGATGGTAGCATTTTCTATTCAATATTTTTATATATAAATACAGGGGGAACAATAAAGAAAAAATGTCAATAAATATGTACCTATCAATAACCACTTAAATATCAATGGCTTAAATGCTCCAATCAAAAGACATAGGGTAGTTAAATGGATAAGAAAACAAGACCCATATATAATGCTGTGCAAGAGACCTACCTTGGAACTACCTTTCTTTCTTCCTTTCTTCCTTTCTTCCTTTCTTCCTTCCTTCCTTCCTTCCTTCCTTCCTTCCTTCCTTCCTTCCTTCCTTCCTTCCTTTCTTTCTTATTTTCTTTCTTTCTTTCTTTCTTTCTTTCTTTCTTTCTTTCTTTCTTTCTTTCTTTCTTTCTTCTTCCTTTCTTTCCTTTCTTCTTTCTTTTCTTTCCTTTCGTGGGTGCTAGGACCAATGATCACCAGAGGCCCAAATACCAAAGAACTATGCTTCCAAAATCTCTTGACGTCGACGTGAGCCACTCACCTCAGAAGACCTTTTTTTAAAATATTATTATTTCTTGATTTTAGAGAGAGGCAGGGGGGGAGAGAGGAAAAAGAGAAAGAAACATTGATGTGTTATTTTACCAATTTATGCACTCATTGGTTTTTCCTTGTATGTGCCCTGACCAGGGACCAGGATTGGACCTGCAACCTTGGCATATCAGGATGACACTGTAAACAACTGAGCTAGCTAGTCAGGGCAGAAAAAGATATTTCATGCAAATGAACAGTACTTATATCAGGCAAAATGGACTTTATAACAAAGACTATAATAAGAGACAAGAGGCTATAACCATTGTAAACATTTATGTCCCCAACGTAAGAGCACCTAACTATATAAAACAAATCATGATGGTAGGAGGAAATGCCATAGAGAAGCAATGAAGAATTTCAAAGAAGGTAAACCAAATACCAGAAGAGTTTTTTTTTTTTTAATATATTTTATTGATTTTCCACAGAGAGCAAGGGAGAGGGGTAGAGAGCTAGAAACATTGATGAGAGAGAAACATCGATCAGCTGCCTCCTTCACGCCCCCTACTGGGGATGTACCTGAAATCAAGGTACATGCCCTTGACCAGAATCAAACCTGGGACCTTTCAGTCCCCAGGCCAATGCTCTATCCACTGAACCAAACCGGTTTCGGCACCAGAAGAGTTTTAATAGTACAAACTCCATAGAGATGTATGTCTTGGTTATGAGTGACTAACACAGTGAAGAGCACTTAGTAAGTGCTCAATAAATGTTTGCTGAATCAATTGGTAAGCTGTCAACTATAACAAATAAAGGAGAAATAAGGACTGAGACATATTAAATTTTGAATAATGGAGGGGATTATAACTTTTGCAAGAATAATTACAAATGATAGGAGCTTGAGGGTAAAAGTGTAGAAAAAAGTAAGACTCAAAGTTAATTTAGAAGGGGGTTGGTCACTGAAGAGGGGCACAGGGTAAATGCAATGATTTTATTTATATTTGATGATCAAGCACATTAATAAAGTAGACAAATCACATAGAGAAGGAATAGTCAAAAGCTTAAGAAGAAAGAGCTAATTGATGGAATAATGTAGAAAGAGCTGAAGGATGGGATCAAAAGCACAAACGGAGGGATTAGCCTTGAAAATATCTTCTTGGAGACTGAAGGGAAGCATACAAGGATGGAGAAACATAGATAGTTCCGTTGGTGGGGACATGAAATAAAGATGACTGACATTGGTAATCTTTATTGTCTGGAACTGAGAGGTAAAATACTCGGCAGAAGATGAAAGAAATAGTGTTGGGTCAAGGATTGTGAATAGTAAAGTTTCAGAGCAGTACAGGTGCCCCTCGTTTTATGAATGAGGTTATATCCAGATAAACCCTTTGTAAGTTAGAACTATTGTGAGTCAAAAATGCATTTAACATACCTCATTTACTGAACATCCTAACTTAGCAAAGCCTATTTTAAACATGCTCAGAACACTTACGTTAGCTTACAGTTGGACAGTTATCAAGAGCAATTACCTTGCCGAGACTGGTTTGGCTCAGTGGACAGAGTGTCGGCTTGCGGACTGAAAGGTCCCAGGTTCAATTCCGGTTGGGGGCATGTACCTTGCTTGCGGGCACATCTCCACAGTGGGGCGTGCAGGAGGCGGCTGATCGATGTCTCTCTCATTGATGTTTCTGACTTTCTGTCTCTCTTCCTTCCTCTCTGTAAAAAATCAATAAAAAGATATTAAAAAAAAAAAGAGCAATTGCCTTGAACAGATGTTTTGTAGACTTGATGGAATGCAAAACATAATATCCAAAAAACATTGGCAACACATTACTCTGTAGAGTATCTCTCATGATCATTGCTGCTGAACAGAATCATGAGAAAGTACGATACTGTGTATTGCTACCTGGGAAGACATCAAAATTCGAAGTACAGTTTTTACTGAATACGTATCGCTTTCGCATCATTGTTAAGTCAAAAATTTCTAAAGTCAAGTCCTGGCCAGGTAGTTCTGTTGGTTAGAGCATTGTATGGATAAGCCAACGTTGTATGTTTGAATCCTGGTCAGGGCACATACAAAAACCAACCAGTGAATGACTAAATAAGTGGAACAACAAATTAGTGTTTCTCTCTTTCTCTTACTCTCTCTAAAAAAGAAAAAGATTTATTATACCCTGACTGGTTTGGCTTAGTGGATAGAGCATTGGCCTGTGGACTGAAGGGTCCCAGGTTTAATTCCTGTCAAGGGCATGTACCTTGGTTGTGGGCACATCCCCAGTGGGGGGCGTGCAGAAGGCAGCTGATTGATGTCTCTCTTATTGCTGTTTCTAGCTCTCCATTCCCTGCCCTTCCTCTCTGTAAAAATCAATACAATATATTAAAAAAATAAAATTTAAATTAAAAGAAAGATTTATCAGGCCACAATGAAACCCAATTAGATATACCAGGAGTTTATGTTTACTGTGTTTCTTCCTAATCTTATAGGCTTATATTTTATGGGTCAAAACTATATTAATAAAAAAGTAGTCATTCTGTATTCCATGAGAAAAAGATAGTAATGATTTATAATGTAAAGTGTGCTAATAAGTCACTTAAATTTAATGTGGTAATAAGTTACTTAAGTTTTTACTCAGAAAATAATGTAGATACTGTTAATATTTAACAATAAAACATTTTGTTTTGTGTTACCATATTTATTGAATAGTCTGCCTTTTTCGTTAACATTGTTCATTAAAATAACTACTTTTTTAATTTAATGTTTTATTGATTCATTAATTTGATAAAGATAATAACTATTTTTTATTTTATTTGTATTGATTTCAGAGAGGAAGGGAGGAGAGAGAGAGAGAAACATCAATGATGAAAGAATCATTGACAGCTGCCTCCTGCACACCCCCCTATTTGGGATGGAGCCCACAACCCGGGCATGTGCCCTTGACTGGAATTGAACCCAGAACCCTTCAGTACGAAGGCCGATTCTCTGTCCACTGAGCCAAACCAGCTAAGGCATTAATAACTACTTAAAAAAAAAAAAGGATAATTTGCTTTTCTTTTTCTGAGTAAAATTAAAGATAATTTTACCCTATGAAAGGATTTGAGATTTTTTTCATAAAAAGTATTATATAAATTCTAATTACTAATTATAATAATTATATAATGACACTAATAAGAGGTAAAATGTATATCTCTTCTGGAGATCTACAAATATCCCATTGGTTTTAGCAGAGTAATGTAGTTGTTAATTTTGAGGTCTTATTGAAACTTAGTATAAATTCTGCATTGCCCTAGTTGGTTTGGCTTAGTGGGTAGAATATCAGTCCGTAGAAGGTAGGGTCTCAGGTTTAATTCCAGGACACAAACCTCAATTGCTTACTCAATCCCTGGCCCCAGTCGGGAGGCAACCAATCAATGTATCTCTCTCACATCGATGCTTCTCTTTCTCTGTCTCTCCCCCTTGCTTCCATTCTGTCTAAAAGATCAAAGTAAAAATATCCTTGGGTGAGGATTAACAAATAAACAAACAAAAAGCCCTGGCCTATGAGGCTCAATTGATTGGGCATCATCCTATACACTGAAAGATCGCTGACTCGATTCCCTATCAGGGCTCATATCCAGTTGCAGGTTCAGTCCTCCGTCCAGGTGTGCACCAGAGGTAACTGACCCATGTGTCTCTCTCACATGGATGTCTGTCTGTCTGTCTGTCTCTTTGTCTCTTTCTCAACCCCTCTTTCCCTCTCTCTCTCTACCCCTCCCACCTTCCCTCTTTCCCTGCGTGTGCATTCTGCCTTCCTCTCTCTCTCTCTAAAGTCAATTACAAAAAAAAACATATTAAAGAAATTCCGGCCAAAACCGGTTTGGCTCAGTGGATAGAGTGTTGGCCTGTGGACTGGAAGGTCCCGGGTTCGATTTCAGTCAAGGGCACGTATCTTGGTTGCAGGCACATTCCCATTTGGGGTTGTGCAGGAGGTGGCTGATCGATGTCTCTCTCATAGATGTTTCTGACTATCTCTCTCCTTTCCTGTCTGTGAAAAAACAATAATAAAAAAAAAACATATTCAAGAAATTCTGGCCGAAACCAGTTTAGCTCAGTGGATAGAGCGTAGGTCTGCAAACCGAAGGGTCCCAGGTTCGATTCCGGTCAAGTGCACATATCCTGGTTGTGAGCACATCCCCAGTAGGGAGTGTTCAGGAGGCAGCTGATCAATGTCTCTGTCTCATTGATGTTTCTAACTGTCTGTTCCTCTCTAAAAAAAAAATCAATAAAATATATTAAAAAAAAATTCCGCATTGCCCTAATTTTAGGTTAATTTAAATACAATATTAGGAGATTATACATAGAACTGAATTAAATTCCTCTGCAGAATACCATAACCTTTTAGTCTGATTTTCCAGAATCTAGTTAAAATCACCAAGGAAATCTTACTATGATTGATGACACTATATTCATGGTTGTAGTGGTTCATGTATTTTGCTGGTCCTAGTATATATTTTAGTCAAACTAATGGAAATTGAATTTACATTTAATACTTCCTCTAATTGCTTATGTTCAAAGGTCTCCGAACCATGAAGAAAAGTAAATTGCTTCTGGATATAATGCTAAACCTGAAGGCCTAAGTGGCTTTTTACTTTGCTATATATGCAGGTAGTTTTATAAACATCCATAATATTGTGGGCATTGTTTGAACCTTTCTCCCAAGAAAAGTAAGCTTTAGTGATTTAGGTCTGTTTGTGTTTTTTCCCCCCTTTTTATTATGGAAAAATTTCAAATGTACTAAAAGCAGAGAGAATAGGGTAATGAATCCCCATATGCCCATCACCCTGTTTCAACAACTTATCAACAACGCCCAGTCTCCCCTCCCAAATACCACCATCCTGATTGTTTATAATCTAATCTATACTTATTTCATTATGTATCTCTAAAATAATTGTTTTTAAATGTAAGCACATCACCGTTATTACTGATAAAATTTTAAACAATTTCTTAACATCAAGAATTCTTATACATGTTCTTCCTCCCATAGTTTATTTGAATCAGGGAGCAAGTATGATCCGGACATACGAACAGATTCGTGTCACTTAAGTGTCTTTCAAGACCACAATATTTTAATCTCTCTTTCTCTTTTGTTTTTTTTCTTTATTTGTTGAAGAAACTAAGTTGTTTATCCTGTAGAAATTGTCAGTCTGGATTTTGCTTATTGGACTGGTCTGATCAGACTTAGTTCTGATTTTTTTTTGGGGGGGAGAAGGGCGGGCAGGAATACTTGTTAGGTGGTGCAGCACAGCTTAATATTCTTAACATTACTATATCTCCTGTTAAACTATGAGAAAAGTAACAATTTTCACTAGAAGTGTTTCTTATAGAACTTAGAAGAAATATATTCATGTAAGTGTAAATAGTGACTTTCACAACCAGTTGTATGGCCTAAATTCTTGGGGGTAAAAACCTATATTATATTTATAATGATAATGTGAAATCAAATGTTTCTTTGAAATCACAGAAGACATTGAATTTTCTGATAATTGTGTTGATACTCAAAGTTAATTATTAACTCTTATGAAATAATTAGGTACATGGTAAACAATGACACAGCATTAAAATAAGCTGCTGCTTTAATTGTGGGAGGTTTAATTTGCTTTATTGAATAATGTTAAATAATGTATACTTTATGGCCTTTAGTATATGATCTTTGATTTTTGTACACAGGTGTTATTTGAGAGCAAGTCTAGACCTTTAACTTACAATATAAGCTTCTGCTTCGCTTCTTTTTAAAAAAAAAAATTTCTGATTTCAGAGAGGAAGAGAGGAGAGAGAGATAGAAATATCAATGATGAGAGAGAATCATTAATCGGCTGCCTCCGCATGTCCCAGTGTCCCCCTACTGGGGATGGAGCCCGCAACCCAGGCATGTGCCCTTGGCTGGAATCGAACCTGGGACCCTTCAGTCTCCAGGCTGACGCTCTGTCCACTGAGCCAAACCAGCAAAGATAACTTCTGCTTCTTTAATACTTGTAATTCTATACTCTTAGGTTATCTCATATAACTGGCAAATAGTATGTACAGCTTCTTTTATTTTTTTCTTTTTAGCCAGGACTAAAAGAAGTGGTAGAAGCCTGTCGAGGAAAAAATCTATTTTTTTCTACCAATATTGATGATGCCATTAAAGAAGCCGATCTTGTATTTATTTCTGTAAGTATTTTCCTTTCCCGTGTGTGTTTTAATGTACTCTTGACTATGCAGAAGTTTGATTTTATTTTAATAGTAAATGCGTTGTAGTAAGCCACAGTATTGCTTAGGATAGCATTATCCAGTTGAATTTTGGTTGTCACTGACTTTGTCTAACACTTTGCCAAATCTTAAATCATTTGGTCAAATATGTCATTAGATCACTGAGCAAATAAATTTAGAGGAAGTTCTAGTCTGAGATATAGAATTAGGAAGTGTGTGAGCTCATATGATGATAGCATTTTATTTCATCATTTTTCCCCTTCCAGTTGGTGGAGGTGAGGTAAAGAGAATCAGATAAAGTTTGTTTGCAAACTTACAGGCATCTCCTATCTAGATGAATTACGTTCTAAAATTCATTTTAAATTCATTTGGAACTTGGCATCTGTTGGTTAGATTGCCAGGCTAGCCTACAGATACCTTCAGCTCATAGCATGCCTAAACTGTTACACCTTTGTGATTAAAAAAAAAAAAAAAAAGATTCCGTGCTTGGGAGTAAACTCTGATGATCCCGTATTTGAACCAAGGTAACTTATTTCTTGCTGTCCTGATAACCATCTACTCACATATTCTGTGTGTGTGGGTATAGTTATCACCAATTGGTGTCTGAGTTAGGATGTTATATGACTCAAGACTGTTTAGGGCCTTACAGAATAAAGGTGAAGCCAGTGGCGTGAGCTTGACTGGGTCCCCTGAGATAAAGGGAAGAAATGCCATGAGGTCCATCTACCTTCTATGCAAATTGTTAATGCCTGTAAGTTAAAGAAGGGGTGTTTTCTGACTGGTGAGACAAAAGCGGCACTGTGAAGATATGTGAACTCCAGGAAAAAGTGGTAATGAAGCCAGTCTCTCTCCCTTTTTGGCCTTTTTAATTACTTCGGAGAAACTGGTGCAGCTTCTCTGACTCACCTACCCGTCCTCTACTTAAGCTTGCAGGAGGGAGGCCATCTGAGCATCTCCCATCTCTGGCATGTTTCGCTTTATCCCATTGGCCAGCCATCATGTCCCTTCTGTACTCCATTGCACCGTGGCTTCATGACTATTCTTTTCCTAAGTTCCATACATAGAAACAACTTTTTCTTCCTGCTTTTCACTCCTCAGCTCAGTCCTCAAATTTTGATTTATTTTGGCTTGATTTCTTTAGTCACCCATTAGGTTATAAGCTTGTCAAGAGAAGAAAATTGGCGCTTCTTCCTGCTGGTTCAAAAATTATTCCTGTATAGAATTTTATAATTTTCTTCCTGTACTTTCATTTTTTTCAGAGTGTTATAAAACTTGTGTGTTAGATTTTAGAGTGTTAACCTGATGAGGTCATTGAGGCAAAGGTAGTCCTATGTCCCCAAGGTTATATAATAGAGCTAAGCCAAAACTAAGTGCCTAGACTCTGGGCTCAGGATTTATTTTTGTTTTTGTTTGATAGTGTTTGTCTACGTAGTTTTGTGTATGCTGAAAATGCTAAATAATTCTTAGCTTTAATGAGCCAAGAAGGTATTTGTGAATGATACTGTAAACATTTTTAAAAGCTATTGATATCGGTCTATAAAGGAGGATAGTAAGAAAGGAATTTAAAGACCATCCTATGTAATAAAGAGGTAATATGCAAATTGACCATCACACCCTCACAAGATGGCTGCCTGTAACCAGGCCTGCAGGGAGGTTAGTGAGGGATGACCAAACAACTGAACAAGCAGTCTATGTGGGGCAACCAGGCTAGCAGGGGGGTTAGTGAGGGACAATCAAATGACTAAACAGCGGACTGTGTGGGGCAACTAGGCCGGCAGGGGGCTGTGAGTGGCGACCAGGCTGGCGGGGGGCAGGGGGCAGTTAGAGGTAACCCAGGCTGGCAGAGGGAAGCAGTTGGGGCACCCATACCATTGGGATGGGGGCAGTTGGGGCAATTAGGCTGGCAGGGGGGACAGAGAGGGGTGACTAGGCTAGCAGGGGGAGGCAGTTGAGGGCAACCAGGCCGGCAGGAGGGGCAGTTAGGGGTGACCAGGCTGGCATAGGGGAGCAATTGGGGGCAACCAGGCCAGCAGGGGAGCCAGTAAGGGGTGACCAGGTTGGCGGCCGCAGGGGGGGGTGGGGCACTTAAGAGTGACCAGCCCAGCAGGGAGGGGGGAGTTGGGGATGATCAGGCCAGCAGTGGGGTGCAGTTAGGGGCGACCAGGCAGGCAGGCAGGTGAGTGATTAGAAGCCAGGATTGTGGGAAGGATGTCCAACTGCCAGTTTAGGCCCAATCCCTGGTATCGGGCCTAAACTGGCAGTCAGACATCTCCCAAGGGCTCCTGGATTGGAGAGGGTGTAGGCTGGGCTGAGGGGGACAACCCACCCCCCATGCATTTCATGCAACAGGGCCTCTAGTGATAATACATTACATACAACGAAGAGAGGAAAGAAGAGAAAATTTACATTTCATTTCAGATTGTGAAGTCCTTTAGGATAAGAACTATTTCATTCATCTTTATAGCTTGGAACTTTCCTACCTTGGTGTCTGACACACATGTATGGTAGTTCTCAACAAGAATTTACTGAATTAATTCTCTGGAAGCTTCAAGCTATTCCTTCTGGTGATTTTATTTATAAAATGTATTGTTTTTGAGGAGCGAATGAGGATTAAAGTTAGGGCTACTGGTGGCAGTTAACTTCCCACTTGACCAGCTAATTGGTGCTTCACAGCCTATCTTGAAATCGCTGAGTATCTCACAGATAATCTTAACCCCGGATACTTTCCCCAGGTGAACACTCCGACGAAAACCTTTGGAATGGGCAAGGGCCGTGCAGCAGATCTGAAGTACATTGAAGCCTGTGCTAGACGCATTGTACAAAACTCACATGGGTACAAAATTGTGACCGAGAAAAGCACGGTTCCTGTGAGGGCAGCAGAAAGTATTCGTCAAATATTTGATGCAAACACAAAACCCAACCTGAACCTACAGGTATTAAAAAAGAGGAAGCAATAGAATCTGTTTCCTCTCATGTAAATATTGATGTCTTTCATTTGTTCACAGTTACAGAATTAAAACTTGCTTTGCGTTGGGATCCTAGGTTCTGTCCAACCCTGAGTTCTTGGCAGAAGGAACAGCCATCAAGGACCTAAAGAACCCAGACAGAGTACTGATTGGAGGCGATGAGACCCCAGAGGGCCAGAGGGCTGTGCAGGCCCTGTGCGCTGTGTATCAGCACTGGGTCCCGAAAGAAAAGATCCTCACCACTAATACTTGGTCTTCAGAACTTTCCAAACTGGTTGGTACAGAGCATTCAACTCTCCATTAGTTTAAGGCCAAGGATTTATTTTTCTTATAAACTGTTAGGTTACACAGCTACTTTCTTAATATTAACCAAAGGTACCCTTTTGAAGATAATATTCTTAGACATTGTGAAATAATTTTCACAAGGGGGTTAAATATTCCCCCTTATATATAAAATATTCAGGAAAATTCTATAATTTTAATAAAATTTAAGAAAATGGAGGGTAGAATAAAACAGTATTTTTTAAAGTTATTCCCTTCTTTTATCCTCTTTCAGAATCATCTTTTTTCTAATTAAAACATTTTTTCCTTACCAACCTATTACCTCCTCAAATCGAGCCCATTTAACTTTTATATCTCCCTCAGTAATTTGCATCAAAAAATGAAATATAATCCAGAGGTATAAAATTGCTATTTTAGCTTATCAGAGTTTTCCTTTTTTTATTTTTTAAGGCAGCAAATGCTTTTCTTGCCCAAAGAATCAGCAGCATTAACTCTATAAGTGCCCTTTGCGAAGCAACAGGAGCTGATGTAGAAGAGGTGGCAACAGCCATTGGAATGGACCAGAGAATTGGAAATAAGTTCCTGAAAGCCAGTGTTGGTAAGCTGAAAATTTTAGTACATAAAGTGGGTTCATTTATTTGGGTCTGTAAATTTATGGCAGCTTCACCCAGCTGGAATGGCCCAGTGGTTGAGTGTTGATCTATGAACCAGGAGGTCATCGTTTGATTCCCAATCAGGGAACATGCCTGGGTTGCAGGAGGCAACTGATTGAGGATTCTCATCATTGGTGTTTCTTTCTCTCCCTCTCCCTCTCTAAAATCAGTAAAAATCTATTTTAAAAAAAATTAAGGAAGTCTTTGTTTAACTTAATACCCATAAAATAATCATCCCACTATACATGTAGCCTTCAGCCTATCAGGAGCTTACCTTTTTTATAATATACTAGAGGCCCGGTGCATAAAATTCATGCACTTGGGAGTGGAGTCCTTCAGCCTGGCCTGCACTCTCTCACAGTCTGGGAGCACGCAGGGGATGTCCGACTGTAAGTGGTCAATCAGACATCCTTAGTGCTTCCAGCCATGAGTGTTGAGTGTCTGTCCCCTGGTGGTCAGTGCACATCATAGCAAGTGGTCGTTCTGCTATTTGGTTGATTTGCATATTAGCCTTTTATGATATAGGATGAGAGGCCCAGTGCATAGATTCGGTTTGGCCTGCACCCTCTCATAATCCGGATCCCTTGGGGGATGTTGGATTGCTGGTTTCAACACAATCCCCGCAGGCCAGGCTAACAGGCCTCTAGAATGAATATAAGGTCTTTGGTTAATCTCTTCCCTCCTTTTTTCCCTCTGAGATTCATCAATCTGTTCCATGTTTTCGTGCCTGTGTGTTGAGTGTCTGTCCCCTGGTGGTTAGTGCACATCATAGCTACTGGTCAAATAGTCGAATGGTTAAACAGTTGCTTAGGCTTTTATATATAGAGATTTTTATTGATTTTAGGAAGGGAAAGGGAAAGATAGAAACATTGATATGAGAGAGAATCATTGATTAGCTGCCTCCTGTGTACCCTGCACTGGGGATTGAGCCCACAACCTGGGCATGTACCCTTGACTGGAATCAAACCTGGGACCCTTCAGTCTGCAGGCTGACACTATCCATGGAGCCAAACCAGCTAGGGCTATGAGGGACTTTTAAGTGAGGTAAGAGTTACTTATGTTGTTTGATAACTGTTGACTGATTAGTAGGATAAACATACTTCAGTGTTTTAGAAGGAATAAATTACTATTTAGTAAGAACATTTTGGAAGAATAAGTTTGGGAGACCACATTAAAAAAAAACCTTAAGTAATACCCAAAGCAAGTAGCAAAAATTTGCTATCTTTTGCTTTTCTTTGGAATGTACTTTTAGAATTATGGCTTTGATCTTCATTATTTCCAGATTCTGTATTAGTGAGTTAGCTTACTCACTGATTTCTAACCTCCACATCAGTACTCATGGTGCTTTGTGGCCATTTGCAGTCATGAGCAGAGGAGCAAAAAATTTAAGTCACCTGACATACATTCCCAGTTAAAGCTGAATAAGGCAGTGCTCTTTCCTTCCCATTTCAGCTTTCATACTACAAACATGCACCGTTTTTGTGGCTTATTAAGTGGTAAGGGTTTTGCATTTTTGTCCTTTTTGATTATGGTTTCACTGTTTAAAATGCATCCAGGAGAAAAATACATGTGGTTAAGATTCATTCCTGCATGAGTAATAGTGCTGATGGCTGTGAGTTCAATGTTAATGAATCAATAATATGTATTAAATAAGGTGTCTCTAAACAGAAACACATAAAAAACAAGATTATTTATTGATTGGTTGATGAAAGTGTGACCAGAAGCTCACAGGAACCTAACCCTTTATTTCATTTAGGAGCAGTGCTACTGTATTTGTTAATTTAGCAATTTGTAGAACATAACTACCAGGTAAAATGAGAACTGATTGTATTTTTGGATATAAGTAAATAAGGTTATGTAAAAGTAAACAGAGCCTCTTTAAAAAAATTTTTTTATAATCCTCACTTGAGAATATTTTTTTCCAGTGATTTTTAGAGGGAGTGAAAGGGAGAGGAGAGGGGGGGAAAGAGAGAGAAAGATTGATGTGAGAAAGACACATTAACCAGATGCCTTCTGCACGAGGGCCGAGGATCAAACCTGCAACCAGGTACATGCCCTTGACTGAGAATCTAACCCTGGGACCCCCTGGCCAGGGTGTAAACAGAGCCTTTTACACATTGTTCCATAGGACAGCCTTTCTTGTATTTCTGGGGCCTTATGCCATTTTTCAGTACTGGTTTCCCTGGCTTTTTGTATCTTTTTGATATTTCCTTCTAGCTACCATTTAATGAAAATAACTACAATTTACTGAAGCCATATTGTGCACCAACTTAACCAGCACTTTATATATCTCATTATTAATCCTTACAATCTATTAAAAAAAGGTGCTGGTATTTTCTTTATGGAAGTAATTGAGGTTCAGGGAAATTTTGCAACTTGCTCGTCATACAGCTAATGAGTGGCTAGGTGTTTCTGACTCCAGAGTTGATGCCAACCCTCACTATATACTGCATTGCATGCACTAGAATAGGGGTGGGCAAAATATGGCCCTCAGGCCAACTCCTGTCCACAGTTTATTTTTGTAAATAAAGCTTTATTGGAACATAGCCACACCCATTTGATTACATATAGTCTGTGATTGTTTCTGAGCTACAAAGGCAGAGTTGAAGAGTTGTGTTAGAGTGCTGGGCAGTACTTCTCAGTGGTTAGAGCATCAGCCTGCAGACAAGAGTCATGAGTTCCATTCCTGTTCAATGGTATGGGTGGGAGACAAACAACCCATATGTCTCTCCCACTTTGATATTTCTCTCTCTCTGTCTCTCTTCCTTCCATTCTCTCTAAAAATGGAAATAATATTGTTGGGTGAGGATTAACAACAACAAAAAGTTGTGCCAAAGACTATATGGCATACAAAGATTTAAATACTTGCTACTGGCTCATAAAAGTTTGCCAGCCCTGTGCTCAAGTTAGATATGTGGGGCAGTGATACTAGATGACTGAGAAAAAGAATAGAAAATATGAAAATAATAAAACTTCAGTTAGAAAATTATTTGGGGTTTATTTCTAGAATTTGCCAGCAAATTTCAAATATTTGTAAACCCACTAATTTTCCAATATTCAAATTTCAGTATTTAAAATTCTAGCATACGCCCTCTGATTCATTTTGTGGTATCCTAAATGAAAATATTGTCATTTTCTCTTTTCTTCCTTTAGGTTTTGGTGGGAGTTGCTTCCAAAAGGATGTTCTGAATTTGGTTTATCTTTGTGAGGCTCTGAATCTGCCTGAAGTAGCTCATTATTGGCAACAGGTATTAATCTTTAGAGTCAACAACTTATGATTAACTTCAAATAAAAAATGTCGCCCTTCGATTTATTTATTCCAGGAACTCAACTATTATTATATTCAGTTTTTAACTTTTAGATTTACTTACTAGGTTTCGATGTTTATGTCTTTTGCTAATCAGCTGTGATAGAAGTTTCTGATAAAGCGGTATTTCTTCTAATGTTATAACTAAATTTGCTCCTAGAGTAAAGCAAGAACTTACTCTAAATTGTAATTATTAAACCCATAAAATCAAAATAAAGGAAGGACCTGCATTATAATGATTTCATGTGGTTTGCATAGGCTGATATTTGTCTTGTTCCTTTGAGCTAAACTTACAGACCTTTTCAAACTAGAAATAGAGTTAATATTTATTACTCTGTGCCAGATTCTTTTTTTAAATATATATTTTTAAATTTATTTTAGAGAGGAAGGGAGAGGGAGAAAGAAACATTAATGATGAGAGAGAAACGTGATCCACTGCCTCCTGCACACCCCACACTGGGGATCTATCCTGCAACCCCAGGCATGTGCCATGACTAGGAATTGAACCTGTGACCTCATGGTTCATAGGTCGACACTCAACCACTGAGCCATGCCAACTAGGCCAGACTCTCTTTTTTAAGTGCTTTGCTTAGTCCTCATTTATAGTCTTCATCACTAATAGTGTCCTTCATTTATAATGAGGAAATTGAAACTTATAGATGTTAAGTAATTTATCCAAGATACCAGCCAGTATATGTTCCTTTCCTAAATATTCCCCCCCACCCCAAGTTTGTAGTTTTTCAGATTTCAGCAGTGGGTAGGAATGTAAGGAAATACACATTTAAAAAAACGGAAATGTATACTCAATCCCACATGATAGCTTTATCTTTTTTTAAAAATATATTCTATTGATTTTTTATAGAGAGGAAGGGAGAGGGATAGAGAGCTGGAAACATCATTGAGAGAAAAACATCGATCAGCTGCCTCCTGCACACCTGCCACTGGGGATGTGCCCGCAACCAAGGTACATGCTCTTGACCGGAATTGAACCTGGGACCCTTTATTCTGCAGGCCAACGATCTATCCACTGAGCCATACCGGTTTTGGCTGATAGCTTTATCTTACTGTCCATTGCAGGGCAAATGCAGATAAAAGTCTGATTTTCCACCACTTGGGGCTCATTTTCCGTTCTCAGGATACAGCCACTGAAGCTTACTTAGAGCCTTAAAACACACACACACACACACAGAAAAGTAGTCTCTTCCCTTACATTCATTTGATCACCAACATGAAGTCTTGTTTATAAACTCTTAGGAAAGAAACAAACAGGTGATCAGAGACTTTTACCCATAACATTTAGTTAAAAACTGCCAAATGCTCATGGTGTTCTATTTCATCCAGAGGCAGCTGTAACTCTGTACGATGTTTGACCGTCTTCCATCCACTTTCTATTCAGTTGTGGTGAGGGGTGTGAGTAAGCATGTGAGGAAGTATTTGGGATTTGATTGCTTACAGCCTGCTTCCACAGGGTTTGGAGAAGTTAGCTCACGAGAACACGGCTCCTATGTGCTTATTTAGGCTGGCCTCCTAGCTGGACCTCAGAAGGAGTTGAAACTTAGCTGTGTTCTCCGTCTTTACATCCATCCCAGCCCGATGCATGGAAAGATAAGCCAAATGAAAAATAAAAATATTAGTATGGTTTTAAGGATGGGAGAGGGGATTTTGTTTTTTTAATCTGTAGATACTAAAGCGATTGACTAATCTTTGTCTCTTGTTGATTTATAAGGCTTGGATTCAGACAACAGTATGCATCATAAAACTAAGCAATGTATGGCACAAGCTGAAATTCTTTTAATCATTGCATAATTGTACATGTAATTTCAGGTCATAGATATAAATGACTACCAGAGAAGGAGGTTTGCTTCCCGGATTATAGATGGTCTGTTTAATACAGTGACTGATAAGAAGATAGCTATTTTGGGGTTTGCATTCAAAAAGGACACTGGTGATACAAGGTATTAGTTCTTCAAAATATTTCAATCCCTTTGAGAGTGTTAACTCCTCATCTTATCCTGGTGTTTGGTGGATGAGCGTGTAAAACACTGTGTATACAGTATAAAGGATAAAAATACAGTGGTACCTCGAGATACGAGTGCCCTAACATACGAGATTTTTGAGATGTGAGCCTTCGAGCAAGCAAGCGATTTTTGCTTTGAAATACGAGCAACATTTGAGATAGGAGTAATTGTGCGGATCGGCCAGCTGCACAAGACCCACCAGTTTACCGCGACTCGAGCATCTCATAGTTTCCCACGCCTCAAGGTTACAGAACGAATTAAACTCATATCTCGAGGTACCACTGTAAAGTGATCATCCATCTCTTCATGAGATATAGAATCTTACCTGTACAGAGTGGGCAAAAGTAGGTTTACAGTTGTTCATATGGAAAATAATACAATAATTAATAAATATAATGTGGGGGTAGGGGAATTGAGTAAAACAGAAAAAACAACTCATGGACACAGACAACAGTGTGGTAGTTGCCAGAGGGAAAGGCAGTGGAGAGACGTGCAAGACAGTTTAGGGGGGCTAAAGGAGGACAGACAAAGACTTGTCTTGGGGTGGTAAACACAGAATACAATGTGCAGTAGTGTGTTATAGAATTATGCACTTGAAATCCGTATAATATTTTTAACCAGTGTCACCTCAATAAATCCATTAAAAAGGAAAAAAATAATATAAGAATAAACTCTGTTTCTTGTACTCACCTTGTATATTAAATGCCTAAGGTATTAAAATATATGCCATTTAAAAAGCTTAACAACACCATTTTGTTTTGTTTTTTATCAGAGAATCTTCTAGTATATATATTAGCAAATATTTGATGGATGAAGGCGCACACCTCCATATATATGACCCAAAAGTACCAAGGGAACAAATAGTTGTGGATCTGTCTCATCCAGGAGTTTCAGAGGATGACCAAGGTAAGGCTTTGAGTCTCATGAATCACTTTGAGTATGACCCCAAACTTTTGTTTCTTCTCCAGAAACCTTTGTTCGGTTTCTGTCACTGGTAGGCCTTGTTTCACCAGCATTTCTCTAATGAAACCCTGAGGCCCTGGCCAGTTGCTAAGTGGATAGAGCAGGTTCTATTCCTGGTCAAGGTTATGTGCCTCCAACCCTGGTCAGGGGCTCCTGTAGGAGGCATTTGATGTGTCTCTCTCATATCGATGTCTGTCTGTCTCTATCTATCTCTATCTCTATCTCTATCTCTATCTCTATCTCTATCTCTATCTCTATCTCTATCTCTATCTATCTCTCCCTTCTTCCCTCTCTCCTCCCTACTTTCCAGTCTCTCTAAAAATCAATGGGAAAAAAAAACAAAAAACCTTACGCATTGTTTTGTCAGCTTCAATTTGAAGTAATGATTGTGGGTTACTCTCATTCCTCATTACTCTCATGACTTTTCCTCCATTACCCTCATGATTTTTCCTGCATTACCCTCACTATTTTTCCTGCATATTCTAAAAAGCCCCAGAGGCTCCAAGAAATGCTTCTGGCGCATCACTGGGGTGCTCCTCACTCCCCTCACTCACACTTCAACCAGACCATTCCATTTCTTCCAGGCCCCCAGCTCCTGCAGTCCCGGTGTTAAAATGCAGTTTCACGTAACTCCTTTTCTCCCGCCAATTTTTTGTTGTTGTTGTAGTGTCCCAACTTGTGACCATTTCTAAGGACCCATACGAAGCCTGCGATGGCGCCCATGCTGTTGTTATCTGCACCGAGTGGGACATGTTCAAGGTGAGGTGGCGAAATGGTATGGGGGAAATAGAGGCGTTCTAGGAGCAGCTGGAGTTGACTATGTGCTCACGCGTGTATTCTGACTGCTCCTTTGGCTCTGTCTCCGCAGGAATTAGATTATGAGCGCATTCACAAAAAAATGCTGAAGCCGGCCTTCATCTTCGACGGCCGGCGCGTCCTGGATGGGCTCCACCACGAACTGCAGACCATTGGCTTCCAGGTAATCATGGCCCGCACCGCTGTTATGTTGCTTGGCCTTTTGCATTTTAGAATTTTAATATTTTCTCATTTATAACAATATGTCTCTTAGGGCAGTTCTCCGGGAAGTCTCTATGGGATTTTTGTAACTGTTCTATTCCCTCCTTAAATTTATGATCTAGCCTTAGCCAATTTGGCTCAGTTGATAGAGCATCAGCCTGAGGGCTAAAGGGTCCTGGGTTCGATTCCGGTCAAGGGCACATGCCGGGGTTTCGGGCTCGATCCCCAGTGGGGGGTGCACAGGAGGCATCCAATCAATGATTCTCTCTCATTGATGTTTCCGTCTCTCTCTTCCTCTCTGAAATCAATAAAAATATATTTTAAAAAAGTTTATGATCGAAAGGTCAGCTTCGTCTCTCTTACATAGTAGCTAACGTCATTAGTTGCCTCTCATATAGGGACAAAATGTGCCCTGGCCGACCTCGTATTATCATAAAGATCATGAAAAGATGTAAAAATCTTTCCTGTAACTGCCAAGGCAGCTTCGCTAAACTGTCTGCAGCACACTGACTCCTCAGAGGCCTGGTCTTTTATTCCTACCCAAATGGCTTGAAAACCGCAAAATGCAATGTAGTTGCTATGTGTTGGTATAGGATCCTATGCCTTCTGAATTCTGAAACCATCCTAGTGCTGAGAGAGGTCTGAAGGAGACGTGGGAGCTCCAGTGGGCCTGGCCCTCTGCTTCTTCAGTTTGTCACTAAACTGTGGAATGCTTAGAGAGCTGACAAACCTCTGCCCAGAACAGTGCGTTCATATATTGCATCTATTTCAGTTCTACCAGGCGCCCCAGAAGATTAATAAGAAGGAGCCACTTTCTGGTTCCTCACAGCAGTGTACAGGGGGTGGTAGGCCGGGGGGGCAGGGCGGGTAAAAAATGTGCCAGGAGGTTGCTGTCAGCATAGGCCCCCTGCAGAGTGGAAGGGGACAGAGTTCAGAGCTGGCTGTGTGCTGAGAAGGCCTCATTTCCTGTTCAAAAGCTAAGATCTGGTTCTCTTAAACTCCACTGAATTGTTGGAGGTCTTGGTTATTTAGAATTGTGTTCATTTCTCATTCATGAGATCCACTTGCAAGAATCAGATGGCAGCCTTGTCTGTCAACATTGCATCGAGAACCTTGGGGATTCTTCTATCCCACCCCTCCTTACTGAGAACATCATGACTTCCCAGTCCTTACTGAACTCAGCAGTGCTATTTGTTAATGATTATTTGCAAGGCATAGACAGGTTTTCTTTCATTCTTGTTGAATTCATGTAAGGGAGAAGATGTGTAAAAGGTACATATTTCAAATGAGTTTTAGTACTTTTAAGTTAACTTTTCCTAGTAAGCATTTTATTTTATTTATTTTTAAATATAATTTTATTGATTTCAGAGAGGAAGGGAGAGGGAGAGAGAGACAGAAACATCAATGAGAAGAGAGAATTATCAGTCAGCTGCCTCCTACATACCCCCCCATTGGGGATTGAGCCCACAAGTCGGGCATGTGCTCCTGACTAGGTTCGAACCCGGGACCATTCAGTCAGCAGGCTGCTGCTCTATCCACCGAGCCAAACCAACCAGAGCTCCTAGTAAAAACATACACTTACCCCTCAGAGGCCAGGTCTTTTATTCCTGACCAGGAATCACACCATGACCTCCTGGTTCATAGGCACACTGGCTGGGCAAACTTATGATTATTAAAGAAGCAGTGTCTTTAAAGTTAAGATTGATGATTTTGAATATATGAAAAAGAATTTAAAATGTAATATCCAAAATACAATTTGACTTTATTTGTTGAAGGTTGCCTTGTATGCCAAACACTGTATTGAGCACTTTTATCTAATTTCTTATCTCAACCCTTTGAGGCAAGTGGTAGTAATAAGGTTTATAAATGAGGAAGAAAGACCTAGAGAGCTTAGGTAATATAGCAGGACTCCACCTGGGCCCTCCAAACTCTAGAGCCTGAAATTCCCAAAACTATGCTATTAGAGCTCCTGCACGTTTTTTAGAATAAGGGAAGTATGAGAGAGAATGTGAATTAACTGGAGTCTAGTGTCTTAATTGCTTCCATATATGCTACCATAACAAAAGCAGTATACGATTCTCTGATCTGTTTGGGGGGGGGTCTGGTGTTGGGACTGGCTGGAGAGCGAGTATCTAGATATGAATATGAAAAGTATAGTATAGATGGACTTGAGAAACAAAAAATAGGCAAGGAACCAAAGATCTTTCATAGCAACTCAGACAACTTGGAAAACATTTTCTGCTCTCCCCTTATACTTCAATGTAGAGTTTTACATTTATGTGTTATACTTGTTAGTTTTATTTCTAAAATCTCTCCCCCTTCCCTTCCCTGTTTTTTCTAGATTGAAACAATTGGGAAAAAGGTGTCTTCAAAGAGATTTCCATATGCTCCTTCTGGCGAAATCCCAAAGTTTAGTCTTCAGGATCCACCCAACAAGAAACCCAGAGTCTAAACATTGTCATTTTTATTTGTAATTTTTTTGGTACTTCAGGATAGCTAATATCTATCTGATATTTAATGGTAAATGAACCAAGTGTTTTTAAGGAAAGAAAATTATTTTTTTAATAATCAATTTATATTAGCTCTGTGAGAATCAGCATATCTAGTAATTATGAATCTAGAATATTTTTTACATATTTTTATAATGTTGTTACCTCAGTGGTTGGATGAGTGGCAAATGATCATGTTGGCTTTAATGGTGTCGATTTTTGTAAAGCAAAAATTAAGCTTCAGACACTTTTTACTTTACAAAGTACCCATAGGCAGCATTTTAACGTCATGTTATAAAGGGAAAGGCACTCTTCAGTTTTTCTGATTATCGGCTTGATTACCTGTCATTAAATATGTATTTTAAATCGTAAAATCTCCATGCTAATTACTGGGCAACCCTGGTAACCTTTCCGACAGCGTCGCGGAGACTGAGAGGTTCTGGCTTCATTGGGTAAGGTGCTTTCCACACCATTTCTTGTCTCGATGACCGTTTCTTAGGAGCAGAATGCAGTGGACAGAATGGGGGCTTTTGTGCTTTTTCTTTTTCTTCTAATATTTTTTCTGTTCTTCCGTGTTAGAAACAACCCTTTTGTCTAATGAACTGTGTCATTGATTTTTAAGCCCCAAAGGTCATCACTGCTCGTTTACAATCAATCCAAATAAGATTAAAAAGCCCTCCCTTTTTTTTAACACGAAGAGAGTATCAGTGATGTAATCTATATAATTTCTCTTCACTTCTTGTTTTTCCTCATTGATGATCATTTTTTTAGTTCGAGAACCAAAAATATTTGTTACCTTGTCTTTGCATTTTTATTTTTATTATTTGTTGCAATTTTCCTACTTTTTCTTTAAGTAAGAAAACAGATATAATCTCATGTATAAACTTAAAGACGTAGATTTTACAAATTATGGATAGTTTAATTCTAAAATAAGAATTTTTTATGTATTTCCACCTGCTTTTTTATGTCTTTTGTTGATTTATGTTTGTTTTCTCTCTGTTTTATTGTTGAAATGTGTCAGATGTCCATTTGATGCCTGTGCTCTGCTAAGAGGGTACAGAGGTAAACAGATACAGGCCTTATTCCTTAGGAATTAATGCTGGTCAGCAAAAACACAGATAAATATAGAGATGATGGAGACATCTGTACAGATTTCAAATACATAAATAAAATATTCTACATAAGCAACTGTGTAGTGTATTTTTGTCACAGTGCAAGTAACTAATGAGTTATGACAGTCTGACATTAGAAAGGAAAAATACTACTTTTTTGAGAAAAAGCCATTACATCATACTTGCAGATGATGTGAGAAAGGGCGGGACGGTAGCAAACAGACCAGATATCAGCAAACTATAGTTTATGAGCCAAATCTGGCCAGTCCTTGTGAGCTAAGAATGTCTTTTACATTTTTACGTAATAACATTTTGAATGGGTATGTAAATCTCCAATTTTGCCCCTTAGTCCAAGAAGCCTAAAATATTTGCTGTCTGGCTCTTCAAATAAAATGTTTTTAGAGCTGAAACTGGTTTGGCTCAGTGGATAGAAGGGTCCCAGGTTCAATTCCGGTCAAGGGAATGTTGGTTGCGGGCACATCCCCAGTGGGGGCGTGTGGGAGGTGGCTGATCCATGTCTCTCTCTCATCGATGTTTCAAGCTCTCTATCCCTCACCCTTCCTCTCTGTAAAAAATCAATAAAATATATATATATTTTTAAAAAGTTTGTAGACTCTTGAAAGCAACAAACAGCAGAATATTTGAACATAAGATGAGCCTGCCCTAGCTGATTTGGCTCAGCGGATAGACCAG